>PVKE010010099.1:0-43247 GCA_004027555.1 Craseonycteris thonglongyai | reverse complement strand
TCGAATCCCGGCTCCGGCCCAGGCAGGACCCACGTGCTGAACTGGGGAGTTCCCACAGTTTGGTTCTCTAACTGTCTCTGTCTCTGTCTCTCTCTCTATCTGTCAAAAAGTAAAATAGAAATAACTATGCACTGAAGACAAAAAGATAATTTCTCTCTATAAATGTGAAAAGATAAAAATAAATAAATAAATAAATAAAGAATGATGGGACTAACAACAGGATCCATTTTGCCTTTTCATAAAGAAACATTGTGAGTTTAAATTATAGCAACACTTCACTGTTTTGTTTTGTTTTTAATTAAATTTGTTGGGGTGACATTGGTTAGTAAAATCATATAAGTTCCAAGTGCACAATTCTATAATACAGCATCTATGTGCTGCATTGTGTGCTCAGCAACCAGTCAGTTCTCCTTCCATCACCATATATTTGACTCCTCCTCCATCTACCCATCTACTCCCCTCCCCCATTACCGTCTGGTAACCATTAAACTATTGTCTGTGTCTATAAGTTTTTGTTTCTTTGTTTGTCACATTCCTTCGTTGCTTTCAGTTTTATATCCCACATGAGTGAAGTCATATGGTTCTTGACTTTTGCTATTTGACTTATTTCACTTAGCATGGTAATCTCAAGATCCATTTATATTGTAGCAAATGGCAGTATTTCATCCTTTCTTTTTTTTTTAAAGACTTATTTTATTGGTTTTGACAGAGACAGAGAGACAGAGAGAGACAGAGAGAAGAGGGAGGGTCCAGGGCAATCTCCATAGTTACACCTCATTAGTTTCTTCAACATGGTTTCATTCCACACAGGTGGGTGGGGGCTGCGCAGGGCAGGAACCAGATCTGATGAACCGAACTGGGGGCCTCCCACATGGGAAGCACACCCCAGGTCAGCAAATGGGTCTGCATGGGCCAGGGATGAGATTTGATCCTCGGTCCCCAGGTCTACAAAGCAAGCGTTTAACCTGCTGAGCCATCCCAGCTTCCCCCTCATCTTTTCTTATGGCCAAGTAATATTCCATTATGTAAATATATGTACCACATCATTTTTACCCAGCCACTATGGTAAACAATATGGAGGTCTCTACCCCAAAAATTTGAAAATTTTTGTCTACAAAGATATATGTGGTATGTTTATATATAAATTTGAAATAAGAGTAAATGAAAATAAGGAAGGAAATTGGCTAATGTTCCAAGGATAAATGATGTCATGGAAGAAGTTAGGAGAACATTCAGTTCATAGTCATATGGTGAGATCCATTCTGCTTCAGTTTGAAGGAAAAAGTATATTAAAGACAGATTTCAATTATTTGGGAAGATCCCTGAGATGGATTTTCTCAGGGTCTGGGGATCTTGCCTTCATTCGTACAGACTCAGAAAGCTGAATTGCAAGCTTACCAAGTCTAGACTATCCATAAGTCTGGACACACAGTAATCAAGCCCACAGAAACTCATATATTAAAAATTCAATATAAATTTGATTCATAAGAATAATAATTGCAAAATTGGGCAGTGAACTTTTGTTCACTACTCAGAGAATTATTTTTCTATAAGCAAGTCAATGTGGAAAACTAATGTATGGAAGCTTGCTTGGTAAGTATACAATTTAGATAAATGATAGTTGGAGTTAGTGCTATCGAGTTATAACACTGCGATGAATGCATATCTGTTCTAAGAACACAATTGCTGAGGAGCCTAGATACTTAAGTTTGTGGGCCAGAGCCACTGAAATATCTGAAAAAAACAAACAAACAAACAAAAACTGCAGAAGTGAGATGAATAATGGCCCCTCAAAAGCTGTCCACATACTAATCCCCAGAATCTGTGAATATATTACATTGCATAGCAAAGGGTTGTTAAAGTTGCAGATGAAATTAAGGTTGCTAATCAACTGAATTTAAAAGAGTATCCAAGATTATTCAGGTGAGCCCAAAATATCAATGGCAATCACAAGAGTTCTTTAAATATGAAAAAGAGAGTCAAAAGAGTAAGCATCAGAATGATGCTTTGTCATAGTCAATTGGCCATTATTGGTTTTGAAAATCAAAGGGTGGTGTACCAGGGGTCTCCAAACTTTTCAGCCCGCGGGCCGCATTAACTATCAAACAGCAGTTTGGGGGCCGACTACACACTCGAGGTCCAAATAAAAAAGAATCAAAACATAGATGTTGTTTTTAATTATTTATTTAATATTATTTTATTCAGATAAAAAGGTCTCCACGGGCCGGATGAGAGGGCCGGCCTGTGGGCCGTAGTTTGGAGACCCCTGTGTAAGCCAAAGAAGGTGGATAGCCTCTGGAAGTTGGAAAAGGCAAGAAAGAATATTTCTAGATTTCTTCTCTGTAACCTTTAGGAAGGAACACAGCCCTGCTGACACTTTGATTTTTGTCAGACTTACCCAGTTAGGGCTTCTGACTTCACAAACTGTAAGACAATAAAATTTGTGTCTTAAGACACTAAGTTTATGGTAATTTGTTATAGTAGCAATAGGAAACACATACAGACACCCAGCTAAATGTAACCTTTCTGACTTCCATGTATACATTTCATAAATTTTCTTTCCTTATATACTTATTTATGCAAAATAATATAATAACTTGGTGTAAACTTTTAGTTACAATCACAGACCAGACAGGCTGCCCCAGCTGGATCCCCTTGACTGAGGTTTTTACTAATTATTTACACATGGTTTTTGTTCTGGGCAATCTTCTTTGAAATGGGCCATTTCTTGGTCCTGGAAATTTTCAGACAATAAGAATACTGGACTCTAGCTCTCAGGTTTCTTATTAACATGTTTTGTTCTCCCAAAGGCCATTCCAGATTAACTGAAACCAGAAATTGAATTCCAGAATCCCCCAAACTATTTGGAGATTCCAGACCTAGAAATGTATAGGGCAGAACAAATGCCTAAATGGCACATTATAAATCAATGTATTTGATTATTGTTCCCTGTGAAGTACAAATGCACTGAAGTACCAAGGGCTAGTATTAAGTAGCAGAGTATGTCTTTCTTTGGATCAAAGTAGCCCTATTTTCCTTATCTGTGAAAAAGGAACTCTTTATAGACCATAAGGTAGAATCTAAACTTGTTTTGAATAATAAAAGCTAAGAGTAAAAAAAAAAAAAGTAAAAGGTAAGAGTTATTGAGCTCTTACCATGCATTAGGCACTATTCTAATTTTATTTTTATTTTTTTAAAGATTTATTTTATTGTTTTTGACAGAGACAGACAGACAGACAGAGAGAAGGGGGACGGTCCAGAGCAGTCTCCATAGTTGTACATCATCACTTTTTGACATAATTTTGTTCCACACAGGTGGGCAGGAGCCATGCAGGGCGGGAACTGGGCTGGGGGCCTCCCATATGGAAGGCATGTCCCCTCTATCCAGGGGCTGAACAAGGGGGTGAGAAATAAACTGTGGGCCTCCCGAATGAGCACACCCCAGTTCAGCATATGGGTCCGCACGGGCTGGGGCTGGGATTTGATCATTCGTCCGCAGGGCTGCAAAGCGAGCACTTAAACAGCTGAGCCATCTCAGCTTCCCCTCAATTTTATTTAAGGTTTATTTAAACCTTACCAGAGCCCTGTGACTTAGGAAATAGGATTGTCCCTGTTTTACGGATGAAGAAACTGAAGTTCAGAGTAACTAAGTAGTTTGACTAATGTTACTATTACAGATTGAATGTATATCCCCCCATCTTTCATCTTGAAATTGGGGACTGAAGCCCCAATCCCCAATGTGATGGTATTTGGAGGTGGGGCCTTTGGGAATTAGTTAGGTTCAAATGAGATCATGAGGGTGGGGGCCATGATGGGATTAGTGCTCTTATTCTCTCTCTGCCATGTGAGGATTCAGCAAGGAGGAAGACTTCCAAAAGCCATGAAGTTGGTTCTCACCAGAAACTGAATCACCAGGTGCCAGTAACTACCAGTAGGCTGGTACCTTGATCTTGGACTTCCAGTCTCCAGACCCATGAGAAATAAATGTCTGTTGTTTAAGCCATCCGAACTATGGTATTATGCTATAGCAGTCTGAACTAAGGCAGCTATACAACTAGTAAGTGGCAGAGCTTTTACTTGAACTCAATTAGTCTAGTTTAGAGACTGAGTTCCTAACTAGTACAATTTACCATAGGTTAGAGATCTAGTCATCTTCAGTAAGGTATCCAGGGATTAAAATAAAGGGAGGTACAATGAATGACTAAATAAAGGAAAGAATACTTTCACAATTAAGACTGTTAGTACCAAAGCAAATTACAATAATAATTTAATTAAAAGTGAGAAGATGGTCTTCATAATTGTGTTTGGGAGGAGAAACTTCTACAAATTTGGAATAATGTGTTTATAGTAGTTGTCATAAATTCTATTGAAGCTGTATAGTTGGGTGAAGGTTATTGAACTGGGAATCAGAACTGGACTCTAGCTGTTCTTGCCACTAACTAGCTAAGCAAGCTTGGAAAATCCACTAAATGTCTAGGCTCTAGTTTCTGAGAACTAGTATTCATGCTGATGGGGAAAGCACAGGAAAAAGGATAAGTGCTTTTTTTGTCACAAGAAAACCAACAATAGCATCAAGAATTTGTTGATCACACCCCTATTTAAAAAGCACATGATGGGATACCAAGACAGCTCAACAGGTTGAGTGAGAACTGGCCTTGCAACCATGAGGTCCAGGGATTGAATCCTGGCCCGGCCTGTGCAAATCCATGTGCTGAACTGCGGTGCAACTGGTAACTACCAGGATGGCAGTGACGGTTCTCACCTCCCATGCTGGAGGCTCCCAGTTTGGTTCCATCCCATGTGGCTCCACATCCACCTGTGTGGAATGAAACTATGTCAAAACTGATGAGGTGCAACTATGGAGACTGCTCTGGGTCCTCACCTTTCTCTCTCTTTCTCCTTCTCTCAAAACAATACATCTTTAAAAAATAAATAAATAAAAAATAAAGAGCACAAGGTAAATAAAAAGTTAGAAGGGACAAGATGGAATGATTCCAGTAAGTTTAAATTATGTAGGTATGAGGACTGAGAAACAATATTCCTATTATAAAACTATAAAGAAAAGTTAAAAATATGTATCAGCAAAAAGAAGCAAACCTACATGGTTTGCCTCTATTTTTCATATTACATGTCTGGAAAAATGCTTTTAGCTGTTCCATCATCTTTTGCATCCAGGTAAGCTGGGATATCAGCATTTTAACAGCTTTTAAATCGCTCTATTCCATCAGAATTCCTTAAATGAAGTTAGCTTTTGGTTCATGTCATTGAATTCAACCTATGTTTATACAGCATCCTCAGAGATGATTTACTCTGAAATTAACAAAGCCTAAATTTCAGGCCTGACTTGGGCAGCCACTGGGAGAACTGGGAGCTGCTGGGCACTTGGAATTCTGGATGGGAAGCAGAAACCAGATTGCAGACAAGTAGTATTTCTATGTAATATTTTTGGTAAAATTGCCTAAAAGAGTTCACAGAAGGAAGGGACCTGAGAGGCTGTAGTAATTTGTTATGATTTATTGTTTTTGCATTCTAAATACTTATTTCTCAACCTAATTTTGTATCCATGTTATATTTTTTTCTTTAAGACTCTGCCCCCGCCCTTCCCCAAAACATACCAGTATCTGCTGTGCCTGTGTTGTGCCCTGAGCAAATGGCAATACAAAGATGAAGGAACTCAGTTTTGTTGGAAGAAGAATGTAGAATTAGGTATGAAACAATGCTAGTTTAGTGGAAGAAATAGTGTAATGAGAACACATAAAACAAAACATTTAACAATACTACTTTGTCATCTTCTGGATGATGACCTCTGAGAGTTAAAGAAATTCTGAACCTTTGTGAAGTAGCCTAGGGCCTGGTGTTTCTTAAGCTACTACTGCCTTTCAAATTGACTGATTTACAGTGCAGCAGAGTAGAGTTCATCAGATATACTACAGGCTTCTCTACATTTCTCAGCCTCCATTGCTGGTAGGTAAGAAGTATGTGCTTATTCCGGTCAATGGGAAGAAAGGAAGTGATAGTGTCTTTTCTGGTTCAAGTCTCTTGACACTGATAAAGAGCCAGTGAGAGTTCTGGACACTATCTCTAGAAAGATTTTAAGCCGGGAGGTAAAGAATCAAGGAGTAGTTGAAAGATAAAAACACACTAGATCCTTGAAGATCAAACATTAAGGAGAGGAATCTAATCCACATCAAAACTTTCTGGGACTTTATAGGAGTGACAAAATATTTTCATGTTAAGGTACTAAGATGCATTTTATATCGACGTAATATATATACACATATATAACTGAATCAAAATTTTAATATAATACTCTTTATTTCTAACATACCTGATATTTTTTTAATTTAGGAAAATGCTTATCACACTTAATTTCACCATACCCTAGTCTCCACCCAGTGTAAAAAAAAAAATACTGTCCCAAGCTACCTCTAAACACTGATCTTATATGAACAACTTTTAGGTGTGCCCAATCTTTGGAAAAATAATTAGAAGTTTACCATAAAATAAATTTCACAATGATAATACAAACGGGAAATACAGATTATTTCATCTTGTAAAATTAAATTATTGCATTTTGGGCTGTATGTTTCTATTTGGTACATATATAGAAATATATGTGTATTTATACATATATACACACACTGGCACTGTACAGAAAAACAACAACAACCATAAATGTCTCTATTTTTCATATTACATGTCTGGATACTTTTTGGACCACCTTCATATACATGTAATAAAAGAAAATGCTTTTAGCTGTTCTGCAAAACTGGTGGTTCGCTGGCATTAAAACACTGTTACTCTAAATGTTTCTGCTTCTCTCCAAAAGAACTCCATTAAGAACCTACTTGGCTTGGTGCCAATAGGTTTTGGTAGTTCCCTGACGCCAAAATAATTTTTATTCTTCTTTCCAATCAACAGGATAAAGAACTGAAGTAATTAAACCTTTAATACAATACCACCGTGCAGCTTTGGAGGCCTGAAAATAGAATAACAAAACCTGAATTAGGTTGCTTCCCAATTGCATGCCCATCAAAGAAAGGGACCGCCCCCAGAAGACCAAGCCACGCGGGCTCTAGGCTTGAACTGCGGCGAAGCTCTCGCGAGAGTCTTCCAACAGCCGCGAGCCTTCAGGGGTGCGAGTTCCCATCCACTATCTCACTGAGTCCACAGCAGTCTCCTCCCAGCCGGCTTCCTCCGCTGCGGTGGGGCGGGCCGGAACCTTTATCCATAGGAACGGGTTTACCCAGTAGAGTGTTGCCAGCCGGCGTTAAGAAGAATAGGGTGCCATCCTCTTCCTCTCACCGTCGCCGCCGCGGAGCGGAGCCGAGCAGATCAGATCGAGAAACGCGGTTGCCGGGCGGGCTGGGTCTATGGTCGCTCCGCGGGCCGCTCCGCCGGCTGGTGCTTTTTTATCAGGGCAAGCTGTGTTCTATGGCAGGGAACTTTTGGCAGAGCTCCCATTAGTAAGTGATCTTCTGTCTTCTCACCCTGGACTGGCTCTTGGGGGCGGTGCGGACGGGGCCTGCAACTCCCCTTGGCCTGGATCCCGGCCACTGTCCGGAGCGCCGCGGAGTCTCCGGGGAGGCGGCTGCGGCCGGAAGCGGGATGCATCTTTCTTTGGCAACTCCCCTCTCCCCGCCCCCTAGCTGCGTTTGGCCGGTTGGGGAAAAGATCTGTGAGCGGCAAGGGTAGGGAACGGGGAATCAGTCTCCGAGGTAAGAAGGTTGGGGAGTTCAAATTTCGGATTTTGGATTACCTAGGCCTGGAATCGGGGTGAGGTAGGATTGGGATGGGCACAGGTATGGGAAGTGTGACAGTTCTGGAGTGTGAGGCTGACTCTTCAGGACAGTTGTGGCTCACTTTTTGCCTGGGATCTCTTCAGTGGGTCGTCAACGAAGTCTTTTGTCATTCACCTTCAGTATTGAGTAGATTTAATGTTCCGAGAAAAAGCGGGGAGTCAGGCTTATTCTCACGGCTTCCTACCACTACTACCCTTGCCTACATGGAGTTTTATATTGGTAAGGTATGGGGCAGGTGCTCTCCAAATTTATCCATTAGTCTGTGCCTTGTATTTTAAGAGTGCATTTTACAGTGTTACCACTTTCTTTAACCTTATTCATGAATGAGTTTTTGTTTCTGCCAGTTACCATGGAAGAGCTAGAGTAATACTAACATTTTCCCCTAAATACATTTGTTTAAGGAGCCAGAGAGGTGGGTTATAAAACTGAATGAACTTTGACTAGACTTTACAGTGTACAGTTGAAAGGTGAACATAGCCTGATAAAGATTACACCTTAGTGTAAATAATTAAAGATTATATCTTAATATAAATGATTTTTAACCCTAAAAGAGCATTAGTAACTAATTTAGATTTGATTCTGTGAAAAAAAGATGGATTCCTAGTGTTCATTCCTTTTTCTTAGCCCTTTTGCAGGAGAAAAAAAGGGACAGTAGACTTGGAAACCAGTTTTCAGAAAAGCAAGTTTTCCTCTGGCTATAGAGAGTGATTCTGTGGAGATGGAATCCTATAGTAACTTTACTGACCATATTTTTATTTTACACTGAAATATTTGCTTGGGCAAAATTAAAATACTGGAAATTTAGGTAGTGTTGAAAGGTATTCCAATACACTTTGAAATAGTGGTCCCCAACCTTTTTGGCACCAGGGACCAGTTTCATGGAAGACAAGGGAAGACCATTTTTCCAGGGACGGGGTCTGGGGGTGTGTGTTAGGGGATGATTTTGGAATAATTCAAGCACATAACATTTATTGTACACTTTATTTCTATTATTACATTGTAATATATAATGAAATAATTATACAACTCCCCATAATGCAGAATCAGTGGGAGCCTTGAGCTTGGGTTTTCATGAGTCTGCAAGCAGTTGATTTATTATGGTCTCTGTGGAGTCAACCCTCTCTGCTAATGTTAATCTGTATTTGCAGCCACTTCCCAGGGCTATTATCACCACCTCAGCTCCACCTCAGATCATTAGGCATTAGATTCTTATAATGAGCATGTAACCTGGAACCCTCACATAGTGCAGTTCACGATAGGGTTCATGGTGCTATGAGAATGTAATGCTGCCGCTGATCTGACAAGGAAGTGCAGTTTGTGAGCAATGGGGAGCGGCTGTAAATACAGATGAAGTTTCACTCCCCAGCCACTCACCTCACTGCACAGCAGCCCAGTTCCTAACAGGCCAGGGACCAGGGTTTGGGGACCCCTGCTTAGAAGAAGGTGGGATAATGGACAGGTAGCTAACTATTGATTGTAAGAATTTACAAATGTTTTTCAAATTAAAAAAAAATCCTTCCCTCCTGCCTTTTGATAAGCATTATGCCACAGTGCTTATCAAAAGAGGGACAGGATCTATTTATTTTTTAAAAGATGTTTTTTTCATCTTTTACATAAAAAATTATTATATTAAATGTGCTTTTTGAAACTGTACTTGCCTTCCAATTCAAATAGTCCATTTTAACATTTCTGAAATCAGCGTGACATTTTTTTCTTAGTATCACATGTACTAATGGTGAATCTTAAAATCAATGTCATCCTATATTGAATGAAATGAGATATTTTTAAGTCTTCTTGGTTTATACTCCATATTACATGCCATGAGGAAAAAGTTAAATATTTGAAATTTATTTATTTTTAAACATAAAATAATTGTGGAGATTAAATTAATGATAATTCTGGAACAGCAAATCACAATATTTTCCAGAAGTTGTAGTAGAACACAACACATTATTTGACTACAATGTAGTCAAACTAGAAGAATACTAAATGCTTGCTGACAGACTGAATGAATTAATGAATAGGTAACAAAAATTAAAAATATAAAACCAACACTGGATGCTTTATTGTGTTAAAGAGGAAACTGAAAGTACAGTTACATACTATTAAGGAAATAACATCTTGAGATTAATGTTTATCCATATATTGTAGCCAAAGCCAAATGTATAAGAAAATTAATATCCTGAAAAACGGAATGAGTAAATAGATCAAACATTCTACTGAAGAATATTAAAAAGAAAACAGTAAAGTAAACCTAAGTTAACACTGATATTAATGTATTAAAAGGAAAAATAATAGAAATTATATAAGAGCTGGTTCTTTGGAAGAGAAAACCAAAACAGACTAAACTTCTAATTTAATCAAGGTGAAAAGGGATAACACAAAAGTACAAAATTAGGGTTATCTCCATGGTAATAAATTTGAAAGCCAAAATAAATTAGGAAAGCCAAAGAGCCACTCCTTTAAAAATGCTGCAGGCCTACATTATTTCATAAATAAACTTCCCACTTTCAGGAGGCCCTGCTATTGAAATTGTTCTAGTTCACGGAAAGCAAGATTTCCATTTTTCTGCATGAAGCTACAGTAACGCTGGTAAAATCTAACAAAAGTAGCACTGAAAACAGTCTCACTTGAATACTGATGCAAACATCATAAAGTACCGGTATTACCAAATGGAGTCCAACATACATTAAAAATATAAAAAATGAGTGTGATTTTATTATAGAAATAGTTATTATTGGGAAATCTGTTAAAACAGTGAAGGCATCAAAAAGACATCTAATAAAATCTATTCTTGACTTAAAAAGCTCTTGCTAAAACAAGATGTTTTCTTAAAGACATCAAAGCATCAAGATATTTAATAGTGAAACATTAGAAAAATTACTGTATCTTTTAACATTGTTTTAATATGCCACTCAATGCAGTTGATAGAATGAGATATAAATAGAATGATAAAATTATCAGTATGTGAAGATAAAATTAGAAAATTTAGTTAATTTAATTATTAGAATAATAAAGGTTCAATAATCTTACCATTTACAAAGTACAAAAATAGAAAGCTTTTCTTTAAATGAATGATAGAAAAATGTAGTTTACAATAGCAACAGAAAATATACTTAAAAATAAACTTAGGGGAAGCCGGGATGGCTCAGTGGGTTAAGTGCTCACTGCAGCCTCTGGGACTGAGGATCAAATCCTGGCCCAGCCTGTGTGAACCCACCCATACGCTGAACTGGGGAGTGCCCCCAGTTCAGTATCACCCGGCCCAGTTCCTGCCCTGTGCAGCCCCGTGCCCACCTGTGGAATGAAACTGTGGAAAAACCATGATGTACAGCTATGGAGACTGTTCTGGGCCCTCCCCCTTCTCTTTGTCTCTATCTCTGTCTCTGTATCTCTGTCAAAAACAATAAAATAATAATAATAATAATATATAAGACCTACAGGAAGAAAACATTTTAATTTTATAATAGAGCATTAAGATTTTAATAAAGTGGAATTTGATTTCATGCACTGTAAAAGTATCATTTCTTCCTATATTGAGCTTTAGATTTAATGCAATCCCAAACAAATTTTGAATGGATTTTTTCTTTTGGGACTTGACATTCAGGTCTTAGAATGATAATTGTAATACAGTAGCGATAAGTTTTCTGAAAAATAGTAGCAAGGAAGGAGTATTTTTCATACCAGATTTTAATTACTTAATTTTATATGTTTTAAAATAACATGGAATAGGAGTAAGAAAAATTAAAATAGGAAATTATAAAGAAGATTCGAATACAGTGATAAAATTATACATCAGGAAATACTTGGTGACATTTGGATAACCATTTGAGAAAACATTTAGCTGAATTTCTACACCCTGTACCAAAATAAAATTTCAGATGGATCACAAATTGAAAGAAAAAAGGCTTAGGGGTATTAGAAAATATGAATAAAAATCTATATACATATGTAGATTTTATCGTTTTGTGTTAGAAGGCTTTCCCATGTGTGACAAGCATAAAATCAAAATATGGGTAGATTTGAATACCGGTATATGATTTAGGTTTCTTTTTTTTTTTTTTAAGATTTATTTATTGTTTGAGAGGAGAGAGAGAGAGAGAGAAGCTGGGAGGGCCCAGAGAGTCTCCGTGTTACTTGTAATATGGTTTCATTCCACACAGATGGATATGGGGCCATGCAGGGTAGGAACTGAACTGGGTTGCCTCCCACATGGGAGGCAAGAACTTTCTCTGCCAGGTTACCAGTTGCGCTGCAGTTCAGCATATGGGTTTGCACAGGCTGGGGGGCCAGGATTCAATCCCCTGGACCTCCTGGTTACAAGGCAAGCATTCAACCTGCTGAGCTATTCTGGCATACCCTCAGATTTCTGTATTATAAATCATTAAATATTGAGAGAGTATGCTAAACTTGGGAAATGTTTACAGCATATTTGACAGATAAATGATTCATTATCTATAATTACAAACTTTGATCAAAAGAATCTCTTTTTTATTAATTTCAAGTGTGCAAAGCAACATGGTAATTAGACATTTACATACCTCATAAAATGATAACCCCAACAAATGTACTACCCATCTGACACCCTACATAGCTATGACAATACCATTGACTATATTCCCTGTGCTGTGCGTTACATCCCATGACTTTTTAAAAAACTACACTTGACATTCAGTATTATTAATATATTAGTTTCAGTTGTACAGTGTATTGGTTAGACATTTAGTTTATTAAGTGATCCTCCAGATGAGTAGTACCCATCTTAGAGTATATATAGCTTTTATAATATTATGACTATGTAACTCATACTGTACTTCACATCTCTTGACTATTTAGAAACTACTGATTTGTACTTTCTACTTCCTTCACCTTTCTCACCTATCCCCTAACCCTTTCCCATCTGGTAACCATCAGTTTGTTCTCTGTGTCTGAATCAATTTGTTTTGTTTGTTCATTTATTCTGTTTGTTAGATTCCATGTGTAAGTGAGATAATATGGTATTTGTCTTTCTTAGTCTGACTTATTTCACTTAGCATATAATACTCTTTAGGTCCATCCAGAAGAATCTCTTAATCATAAAAAAGATGACTATCTTGTTAGAAAAAATGGTCATATTAGAATTAACAAAATAACTATGGTCAATAAAGACATGGAAAAATGTTTATTTAACCTCAGATGGTTACTTTTTAAAAACCCAAAATACGTGTAGCAAGATACAAATTTGCCTTTAAGTTGTAAAGCAAGCTTGTCCAACCTGTGGCCTGCAGGCTGCATGCGGCCCAAGACAGTTTAGAATCTGCCCAACAAAGTTGTCAATTTTCTTAAAACATGAGTTTTTTTGTGTTTTTTTTTTTAAGTTCATCAGCTAATTGAGTTGTATTTTTTGTGTGGCTTAAGACAATTCTTCCAATGTGGCCCAGGGAAGCCAAAAGGTTGGATACGCCTGTTAAAGTATTTAAAACATTGGTGGTAATACATAGGATTAAATATTTTAAGATACGCCTATGTACCGTTGTTAGGACTGAAAATTGATGTGGCTTTTATGGAATTTAAACTGACAATTTGGGGAAGCCGGGATGGCTCGGTGGGTTAGGCGCTTGCTTTGCAGCGCCGGGGATCGAGTCCTGGCCCCTCCCCATGCGAACCCATATGCTGAACTGGGGAGCTCCCCCAGTTCAGTTCTCTCTGTCTCTGTTTCTCTCTCTCTCTCTCTCTCTCTCTCTCTCTCTCAAATACAATTTTAAAAAAACCATTAAACTGACAATTTATGTCAAAGTTAACAGCAAAACTGACCCATCAGTTCTAGGAAATTATTCCAAATATATTATCAGTCAAATTTATAAGGATGAATTATAAAGATATTCATTAAAGTATTACTTATAATAATGAAAAAATAACCTCTATGCTTGTCATTAGCGATTAAATAAATAAATAATGGGGTCGCTCATAATGCTGTGCAGGACTTTAAAAGGACACTGAATAATATATTCATTGGCATAAAAAATTTCCAGTACCTCCTGAGGGACAAAAGCAGGTTGCAGAATTATTTTTTGGGAATCATTATCAGTTTGATATCTTTTTAAAAATAGTAGACTTGAGTAAAACAGGAGGAGGAGGTGACCATCAGTGTAATAACTTCTGAGTCAGCTTTTAACATGATTCAAATTATTGAGGTAGGGCAATTAAATACTTTAGTTACTCATGAACAACTGAGAAAATTGGTGCCAAATAATTTCACCATTATTTTATGTATCATTAAGAAAGAATAAACATATTGCCAAATAAAAGGCTAAGACTCACTGATTATAGGTGCATCTTGTTATCAGAGTCTTAGAATCCGTGAAATACAGTATAAGCTAATGACAGAGAGAGAGAGAGAGAGAAAGATTAGGACAGAATTTTTTTTTCTCACTAGTATTAGTGAGATAATTCTTGGTGTTGAAGTTGCAAAAAAATGTGGAAAAATACTGTCAAGGTTAGTTGCACTTTGTATTTAGCAGAAGGTTAATAACCTGTTCAATCTTAGGATGTTTTCTATGACTTTGTTAATTGATTTTCTATAGCATGTTTTAATATCTTTGCTTCTTCTAGTTTGCAATGGATTTTGGATAAACAAGATCTGTTGAAGGAGCGCCAAAAGGACTTAAAGTTTCTCTCAGAAGAAGAATATTGGAAATTACAAATATTTTTTACAAATGGTAAGCTTTGTAAAAATTGATTGAAATGGTACAAGTTGATTACCTCTGAATTAAAATGTTTTTTATAATAATTTGTGATGAGCTCTTTTAGTCCCTATTTAACCTTTTTATTTATGAATGTATTCTTTTTACAACTCATACTCAGTTATCTTGCTTGTTAAGTGATTTAAATAAAGTCTTTTGAATCTTACATGTCAGAGACACTCAGGATTGTTTCAAAGTGTTCATTAATCTTCCTAAGCCTTTATTGTGCATTATTAAACACAATTTAATTTTTATTAAATTTATTGAGGTGACATTGGTTAATAAAATTATATAGGTTTCAAGTTAATAAACCCAACTTAAGATTGGCTAAAGCAGTGTGCTATGAAGACAGATGAATCTCTAGCTTGACATCCTATATTGGGCATTCCTACCTTATAAATTTGCTTTGAAAGGAAGGGGATTTAGAGGTTGGAGATCCTTTCTCTGCCACTTTGGTGGCTTTGTTACATGATTTTTCTTGCCTTCAGTTCACTCTTCTGCAAACCTACCTCTCTGTTGTTTGGGGGATTCATTATGGATTTTAAAATAAACTTTATAAATCAGTAGTTATAATGACTTTGACAGGTGTTTAATATTTTCTTTTTATATTCTAGAGATAATATGAAAGGCATTGAAAAAACTTACAGTATAGAGCAGAAATACCAATAATTCAAACTTCTTAATACAATAATAATGTTTGCTGTGAGGCAGTCTCTTATTTTTTTATTGTTGTTTATGTATACTTATATATTTTAACAAATTTGCAAATTCTAGTATTGTGATCCAAGTGGAGCTTTATAGTGTGTGCAGGTTTATCTCTGTACTAAAAATGAAAGTTAAGGAAGCCAGGATGGCTTCGCTTAGCAGCTCCAGGGACCAAGGATCGAATTCCGGCCCTGGCCTATGTGGACCCATATGCTGAAATGGGGTGTGCTTCCCATGCAGGAGGCCTTCAGTTCGGTTCTTACGAGGGCAAGTGTCCCATGTGTGGGAGGCCCCCTGGTTCAGACCCCAGCTTGTGGGGCGTGCATCCCATGTGGGAGGCCCCTGACCCAGTTCCTGCACAGCTCCCGCCCACCTGTGTGAAATGAAACCAAGTCAAAAACTGATGATGTACAACTATGGAGACTGCTCTGGGCCCTCCCCTTTCTCTCTGTCACTGTCTCTATCAAAAATAATAAAATAAGTCTTTTAAAAAAGTGAATGTAGTTGTGATTTAATATTGTGTGACCAGAAGATACATTTAAAACTTTACTTTTCTTTTAGTTATTCAAGCATTAGGTGAACATCTTAAATTAAGACAACAAGTTATTGCCACTGCTACAGTCTATTTCAAGAGATTCTATGCCAGGTAGGACTGTTTTATTTTGGGAATATGTTATGCTTAATTGAAATTCTTATCTAATTTTGATGAACATTAGCATAAATGAATCGTGTGTTTCATAGAGTTACCGTGATTTTTTTCCATTGTGTTTTCTACATTTAACTTTGTTTTATTGTTTTTTAGGTATTCTCTAAAAAGTATAGATCCTGTATTAATGGTTCCTACATGTGTGTTTTTGGCATCCAAAGTAGAGGTACGAAATAATTTTCTGGTTTTCATCAAAGAATCTGTTGTTATTTTCACATTACCTATGTAAAAATAATAACATGATTTATGCAAAATACTGAAATTTATACAAAATTAAAGAAATATACACATATCTTTACATATTTATTTAACTTATATACCACTTACTATGTACCATTATTTTAAGTTCCTTTACAACTATAAACTGACTAAATTCCCATATCAAACTGAGATATACAGTAGTTACATCCTCATTTTATAAATGAAGAAACTGAGCCACAGAGAGATTAAAAAACTCGCCTAAGATCGTAGGTAAGCAGCAGAGCTAGTATTTGAACCCTGGGAGTCTAGCTTCTAATCACATGCTTTTAACTGGTTTGCTCTGCTGCCTCTAAGACATGTATTGTTTGGCACTAAGTATGGCTTCTTGTAACTCCAGAATGTCTCTCCTTCTCCATATGCTTCCAATATCCTATCTTCCCTCCTTGCCTCCTGATGATTGGCTGCCTGCCAAGCCATAGTGAAAGCAAGAGGGAAGAGAAGGATTGAGAGTGCTTCTAGCTATGTAGATTCTAATGAGTAGTCATTTTTGCAATACACATATTAGGTGAGAGAGAAGAGGGATGGAAACTGGCAGCTGAGATCAAATCTCTGCTCACCTTATTCTTCTTTTCAGGATTTTTGAGAAAAGTCAGATAAAATCAAGAAAATAGTAGCGGTATTGACTGGTTTTCATAATAATCCATGCGCTCTTTACTATTATGAAATCTTTGTATTATGTTTCTATTTTTAGATAATATCTTTAGAATAGTAATTGTATTTTTGAATATCAAATGTAATTTTAACCTAGTAAGTTTACATTCCCTTTGGTACTCATTTTGAATTTTGTTTTAACCATTTTCTAGGATTATTCATGACATCTTTCCTACCTATTACCTAAACTAATGACAGTTGATTCTATTAGAAATTATATTAAGACAAGATTTCTAGAGGTTTAAGGTTTTCTAATTGTTAAGTGATAGTTAAGGAGGCAGTACCTTAACTTTGT
Organism: Craseonycteris thonglongyai; assembly: GCA_004027555.1. Taxonomy (NCBI): domain Eukaryota; kingdom Metazoa; phylum Chordata; class Mammalia; order Chiroptera; family Craseonycteridae; genus Craseonycteris; species Craseonycteris thonglongyai. The sequence goes on along the minus strand of PVKE010010099.1, from coordinate 26,105 downwards.
TATTAAGTTCTTTAATGGAAAAGAAATGTTTATAAGTGGCCTATATTATGGTTTTTCAAAATAGTACCATGTAATTTTATGTATCTAAAGCACAACCAGTATGGGAACCTAGATAAATTTTTATAAACTACTCCTTTAGGTTAACTTGGGGATTTAATTTGTCTTATTTTTTAAATGAGGGGGCACCAAAAAAATCCAGAATTATGTTCTGGAGGATAGGCCCCTTGTAGTAGATGCTTCCCCCTCTAGGTGAGTGTTCTAGGTACCATCTGCATCAGCATACCAGCTGGTGCTGTTGTGAGAGGCTGGGTTCACATGAGGCTTGAGCGAATTTTTTTTGAAGACTCAACACATTTGTTGTTCATTTCATGGGGCATGACAGTGCACCTGCCAGTAATGTGCTGAGTGTTCAGCAGTTTTTGACCAAAAATGGCATGACCTCTGTGCCCTTTCCTCTCTATTCACCCACTCTTCACCACAGTGACATGTTGTGTTTCCCCGGATGAAAAAAAAAAAAAAAATCCTCAAACAGAAACATTTTCGCATATGGAAGAGGTGAAACAAAATAGCAGAAGCACTAAAAGGCATCAAAGTCGACTAGTTCTTGAACTGTTGAAAAAGCATCTCCATAAGTATATTACATCAAATGGAGAGTATTTTGAAGGTGACTGAAGTTTAAACATGTAAGAATAAATACACAATTTTTTAATAAATAAATTTTGTTTTTGTTGTTTTTTCTTTTGGTACCCTCGTATCATTTGTTACATTTACTGAGTAGAACCCTGTTTTATGATATACTGAGTGAAAATTTTTGCTTTAAGAATTTTGGATAAAAAATTATTGCTAGAAAAATGTATCTTTTTATATTTGTTTACAGCATTTTGTTTTATCTTTAACTATGACCAAATCTTTCTGTGTTTTGTCCAGTTGTGTGGGAATTGTATGGAAATGGCACTTAAGAAGATGTCTCAGGTGTTTACTTTTTAGTTTCCATTATTGTGATTTGAAGTTTAAATGTGAACATAGAAATACGAGGTCTCTTGGGAAAGTATCTGGCCATGTAACTGTTCTTGTCTTTTGGTTTTTTTTTTTTAAGATTTTTTTTTTTTTTTTGGACAGAGAGAGAGACAGAGAGAAGGTGGAGGCCCCAGTCTCCTTAGTTGCCAGCATTAGTTTTCCATATAGTTTCACTCCACAGGTGCGCATGGGGCTGCACAAGGCAGGAACTGGGCCAGGAGCCTCTTGCATAGGCCCCGGCAAGAACTGAACTGGGGCACACCCCAGTTCAGCATATGGGTCTGCCCATTTCGATCTTTGGGCTCTGGGGCTGCAAAGTGGGTGCTTAACCCGCTGAACCATCCCGGCTTCCCCACTGTTCTTGTTATGTTGACAATGGCTGGATTTTTTCCCGGACAACCCACACATACATGCCCCTGCCACTCCCTTCCCCAAGGATAAGGATGTAGGTTGAAGGTATATGAATTGATTCGATTTAGTTTTGTTTCTTTTGTAGGGATAAGAAACCAATTATTGATTTTTCTGTTTTAAAATGAATTGAAGGCTTTAGTAATCTTATTAGGTTAATCAAATTAACACATTCACTTCGGATGATTCATATATTCATTGAGAACCACTGATAATCTCAACTTGAAAAGAATAAATTATTAAGCAGCAAAGTAATGTACCACATTCCTCAAAATATTTTGGAAAATATCAGTTCATTAAAAAGTTATAACAGGTTTTCTATACACCCAACATAATTTAGCCAAATGCCATGAAATTGCCCTGGTACCAGTGTCAGACTGGGCTGCAAATGCCCTGAAGCAAGTGTGCTAAGACAATATATGTTAGGTAGATCACCTAGTAAATTTTAGTTATTTTTTTGTAATGGTGGCCTATTAAGTTCAAAGAGGAAGTAGGAACTGACATTGGAATCTTATACTGTCATTCTTGTCTTCCTGTTCCAAAAAGAGTACCCTAATCGTTGGTGTAGTCTTTTGAGTTCTTTTGGTGATCCATACTAAAGTTTATCTTCTTCAGAGATTCACCTGTTTTTAATTAAATGACATGAAATATCTGTTAGTCCAGGTTTAATTGAATAGGAAGCATACTTAATATTCTTGCAATTAAGCATAGAATCTAAAAATTCTCCTTGGAAATTTGAGTGCAGAAAACTGTCACTGTCGTTTTAGATCATGAATTCTAAGTTGATACCTTTCACCGATGTTAAATTATAAAATTATTTAAATACTTGTCTTAAATTGTAGCAATTTTAAGGAAAGTAATACATTTAGAGATTAAATATATCATACTTCAAGTAGGTAGAAGGTGAACAGACTTATTTAAACAGGAGAAACACAGGATATACAAGTACTCTGTTTTGAATAGAACTCAGATATCCTTAGGTTCATTGGGTTTCTATGAACCTTATCTCATCCACTTTTTTTTTCTCTAGGAATTTGGAGTAGTCTCAAATACAAGATTGATATCTGCTGCTACTTCTGTATGTAAGTGCAAAAAGTATACCCTTCTTTAAGAATGTAATTCTAATGAAAGTTCCATAGGACATACGTGACTTTTTTGTTTTGTTTTGTTTTTAAGTTTATGAAATCTGTTAGAGATTAGTTGGGTTTATTAAATCTCTTGAGGTCACCTTTATGGCTAGTGTATTTAGCTAAAAATAATGTTTAATTACAGAATTAAAAAAAACACTTAATAGTATTGACTCTAAGACATTATGTTTAATGTTAAACAATGGATAGTAACTGTTGGTCCAAAAACATTGACTCAGTGGTTCTTAAAGGGTTAAGGAAAAACTGTATTTCCCAATTTTACTATATTTTATTGCTTCCTAATGACTAGCCATTTTGCCATTCTTGTGGGTAAACTATTTCTTTTGCAACTGTGATATATGTCTTTGATGGGAATTCATGTATTTTCCCTCCATATTGAAAAACATGGTATAGAAAAAAATGTTGATTCTAGTCAGTAGAGCTAATTCTAAATCCCAGTTCTGTCACTAAGCAGCAGCTGAATAACTTTAAGCAAGTTGTTTTACCTTTTGTTTGACCTTAGCTCTTATCTAAGAAGATGGGGTTTAGCTGCCTGTGAGTTATGACAATAAAGGAAATACACATTATAAAACAGCACTTGTGAAGTATTGTATACAAGGCATTAATATAATGTTATGCTCTACCTTCATAGGTTAAGCAAAAAGGCATTACTTAAGAAAAGATAATTCAAATTTTTTTTTTTTTTTAACTTTTGTGATCTTACACAGAATAGGCTTTTGTGTTTTTAAGTTTGTGAGCCAGACTAATTTTATATTTTTGAATCATTACCTTTTCTGAGAAGAGTGTAATAACCTAGTTCAGTCTTTTCTGTGTCATATCTTATTTTTTTAAGGATAGAAGAGTAGTAGTTTTGCCATAGAATTTAATATATCAAATATATAATATTAACAAAATATGGAATTACCCTCTGGAAAATAAAATTATTAAAAAATTGAAAAACAGCCAGAAGGAAATCTACCAGAATATTAGCAGTGCTCATATCTCAGTAGTAAATTATAGGTACCTTATTGTCTTCTTACATCTGTTTATATTTTCTAAATATTTAGAAGGTGTATATATCTATATATATCTATATCTATCTCTCTCTCTCTCTCTATATATATATATATATTTAAATGTAAAATCCTTATTACCAAGATTTATTTTTAATTCAAAGGCTGAAAGGTATATTTCTAAGAGTCTTTGGTTACCAATAAATAGGAAACTTTTATAGTAGACTTTTTTTTTTTAATTTCATAAATTTTATAGTATGTTAACAGGCCCAGACAGCTTAGGTTTCAAATTTCAGCTCCAGTGCTATATGACAAATTGAATAAAATATAACTTCTCTGTGTCTCAGTTTCCTCATCTACAAGATGAGAATATTAGAAATATCTATAAGGTTGTTGAGATGATCAAATGAGTAAATATTGGTAAAGTTATTAGAACAGTGCCTTATTCAGTGGATTAGTTTCCTAGGGCTACCATAACAAAATGTCAAAGTTTTAGTGGTTTACACAACAGAAATTTATTTTCTCAGAGTTCTGAAAGCTAGAAGTATAAGACAGTAAGTGTTCTATAATGTGTCATTTACCATAATTTAAAACAACCAAAAAATAAACACCCTCTGAAATACATAAAAAACTGCACATTAGGGAGTACTATCACCACAACGTACTGTGAGAAATAAAAGCTAACAAGTTTAAGGTAGAAAAAAAATTTTTTTTTAAGTCGTTGAAGTAATCCAGGTGAGCACTAATAAAGGCTTAAAATAATGTTTTGGCAACTGGCAAGGAGAACAGGCAAGCTAGATTTTAATGATAGAGTAGAGTCAGCAGGACTTTTGAAAAGAAAGGATTTAAGAAGAGTCAAAAAGGATTATTAACACATTAAGCGCCCAGGCTATTTTGTCTTGCTTTTACCTCTTGGCCCGTTATATCAGATTTCACCGAAATGCATCTGGAGATCTGTTGCGATAAGGCTGAATGTTTATATATATAATATATTTACTGTGTGAATATTTACCTAGAGTCTAGGTAAATAATATTTATTATTTATTACCTAGAGTTTATACCTAGAGTCTAGGTAATAAATTTAACACCCGTGAGGGTACAAGTTAATTCTGATACTACTATACATGTATGGTGAAGTTGAACAATTTTATTAAATGGATATATTCATGGTTAAATGGTAGATGTTAAAAACTAGATTTCTCATTGCTGGGTTGGGAATTTATAGATAAGGAAATAGAGGAGACCAGAACGATCAATGTGGTAAACAGCATTAGAGACATCATTATGAACTCATGTTTACTTTAACAAAATACACATAAATATGTATAGATATGTGTGTATGTGTATATGTCTGTTGGCTTTGTCAGTTAAGCGCAGACCTAGAGAGACTTTTTCAGGGCAAGGGCTACTTCTGATTTTCTCCAAGTGTCAGGGTCCACATTGCCACTTGCTCAAGTACATATAGCTACCTTGATTGTGAAGAGCTGGGTTTTCCCCCAGGACCTATACTTGTGCATGTGAAAAATGTGTTTCTATTACATTTAGCTGTCTAGCCACTAGACCCTGGTGTAGTGTAGCATTCGCATGGCACTTTTTTCTTAATTTCACCCCCAAAATTGCTTGGCTGTTCACTGGTGATCAATGTCTTGCCCAGCCCTGGTTAAGAGGGTCTAAAAGCACTGACGTCCTAGTAACAATGAGCTCACCTAGTGCCCTGATCTAATACCATTCTCCAATAAAAAGAACTGAGGGTCTTTTGGAGAAATGGTTGATTCTAGGACTGGGACACGAAAAATATAAGATGAACCTGGAGTCTCTTAATATTGCCAATAGGTAAGAAAATACTCAGAAAAAAAAAAAAAAAGAAATTAAAAAAAAGGGGAAGCCAGATGGCTCAGTGGGTTAAGCGCTCACTTTGCAGCTCCTGGGACCGAGGATCGAATCCCAGCCCCGGCCCGTGCGGACCCATATGCTGAATTGGGGAGTGCCCCCAGTTCAGTTCTCTCTCTGTCTCTGTATCTCTCTCTCTCTCTCTCTCTCTGTCAAAACCAATAAATGATTAAATAAATAAAAGTATCTTTAAAAAAAAAGAAAATACTCAGAACCAAGAAAAGCCAATATTAATGGGGATATGTCAAATAGACACAGGAGCCAACTGAAAGAGCTCTCAAGGGCCGAAGCTGGAAGAATTTTAGCAACAAAATAAGTAGTATTGAATTATAATAGCCCAGAGTATAAAATAAATATCCATATGAGCCCATACTGATTTAAATAAATGATTAAATAAATAAATGGAGGAGAAGAGACAAGTCTCCCATGAAGAAAAATTTCTAATAATTTATATAGCTAAGTCTACCCATAAGTATGGGAAGCATAAATTTCCAGTCCATAGGTGTTGGCTGTGCATAGTGACTTCCTTCTAATATATGCATTATAAAAAGTGGGCAGGGGACATACCTTTATGGAGGTGAAACCTGACAAACACTACCTCAACCAGATGATCAAAGGCAATATCAACATTGATAAATCACAGTAGTAGTATGTACCTTTGATGTGATACGAAGAAATGCCACTGTACCCCTGTAATCTTCTAAAAACGCAAATCTTCAGTCTAATTATTAGATAAACATAAGACAGATTCCAGTAGAGGGTCAACCTACAAAATACTTGATCAGTACTCCTAAAAACTGTCAATGTCATCAAAAACAAGAAAGTCTGAAAATCTGTCACAGCCAAGTGGAATCGAAGGAGACATAGCATGTAAATGTAATATAGTATCCTGGATGACAGCATATAACAGAAAAATGATAGGTAAAAACTGAGGAGATGTGAATTAGCTATAGACTTTTATTAATAATATATCCATATTGGTTCATTAATGATAACAGATATAATAAACTGGGGAAACTGGGTGACGGGATGTCTTAGTCTGCTTGAGCTGCTATAACAAAATATTGTATACTAGGTGGCTTAACAAGCATTTGTTTCTCATACGTAGTTCTGGAGGCTAAGGAGTTCAAGGTCAGCCATGATTTGTTTCCTGGTTTGCAGGTAGCTGTCTTTCATAGTATTCTCACATGGCAGAGAGAGGAGACATTTCTGGTCTCTCTTCCTCTTCTTATAAGAAGAATCCCATCATGGGGACCCCATCCTCATGACTTCATCTAAACCTAATTAACTCCTAGAGGCTCCACCTCCAGCTAACATTATGTGGGGTTTAGGACCTCAACATAGGAAATTTGGGGGATACAAATATTCAATCCATAACAGGGACTATATGGGCACTCCCTATTATCCTCTCAGTTTTTCTGTATATTTAAAACTTCTAAAAGTAAACTCTGCTTTTAAAAAGCAGAAGAATATAATTTGGTAGAGGTTTTATTTGTTTTCGTTTTTAAGGGAAATTTCAGCATATTAGTAAGTGATGGGACAGATTTATTGGAGAAGGAATGGTTAAAGGTGCAAAAAAAAAAAAGTAACTATCAATTGAGTAGATGAAAGGAAGTGTACAAATGCTAGGAGTAGCAAAAGAGAGGAGGAATGCATTTCCTACCAAGTTAGAAGAAAAGTAATAGAAGATAGAAAATAAAAATGCAGAGCAGTTTTTATCATGGAGGAGAGAACCTGACAGCTTCAGGTAAATCTAATCTCAGTAAATTAGGTATCAAGGTCTGGGGGTTAGGAAATGTAAGTTTTGTTTTATTCACAAAGATCATTTTACCTTGTTGATTAGTTATCATTATGTAAATACCTGTTTTACCTGTACACGTTATATTTTCTTTATAGCAGAAGGGTTTGTAAAACTCAGAAATCTTAATTAGGTATGTGTTCAGATTAATCAAGGGAAACAGAAAAGGAAAGATTAAGTATAAATTTCCTAATGTCAGGTTTAAATGATTTAAGTTTCAAATCTTGGCAAATATTACTTATCTAAAATAGCTGTTATGATAATCAATTAATAAAATAAAACTTTTTGTAAATATAGTACATAAAATAAATTTCTTTTTGATCTCTTTGAGGTCACTTGGGCTATGTACACATGGAAGGGATCACAGAACATCCTCTGGAACCTGTCAGTAGTCACTTGATTGAAAGAAATGTTGCATTATAATGGCTTGAATACATTTATATCAAATAATACTTAAATGTGTACACTAATGCCATTTTGAGGAGATAGAGGATTGATTATAGTTTCATTATTTGTACTTTCTTAGTAACAAAGAAGAGAAGTTACTGTACGTGTTCGTTTTCATGTGGCATGAAAAAAGTCCTTGAGACCTTTGTGCATATATTCATGCTTTTATTAAAATATATCTTTTGATAACTACCCATTTATTATAAAAAGTTTAGAAAGTATATATTAATAAAAATCCTTAAATCTCAGAGCTAACCACTGTTAATATTATTTGGTTGTATTCTAATTTATATATATATTTATAAGTACAGATATATACACATATATAATATACAACTTGTGTTCCTTCTAAGCTAAATTACTGAAGAATAAAACAATGTTCTAGAACCAGAAAGATTTTAGAGATGATAAAAGTCAGTGCTTTTTTTCCAATCCCTTTATATTTGTAAGCTGCAGAACTGTTAATATATTAAATACATAATTGAGGCTCTGTAATTGTAATATAGATGGCAGCCTAGGGCTTTCTGGCATTTTTTCTCCTTGCATGAAAACAAAATGAAATCTAGAACCCTAAGCATCTCTAGTCGTCCCTACTAAAAATGATTTAGCCCTTCCTCTAATATTCTACACTGTGTTAAAGAAATTTTGGGTCAATTCACTTTCCCATTTTCTCAGTTTAAGTTGTTCTTTGTTTTCTGCAGTAAAAACTAGATTTTCATATGCCTTTCCAAAGGAATTTCCTTATAAGATGAACCATGTAAGTATATTGTATAAAGTAAAACTTTTTCAGAGTTGTATATAAAAAACTGAATAGTCTCCTAGAAATGGCAGCTTCATATACTACAAGGAATATAGATTTTACATCTAAATTAAAGCTAAATTGCTTCTATTATTTTAAAAAATATTCCATAGCAGTTGTTATAAACCTTGGGTGACCATTAAATCTCTTTGGGAACCTAATAATACTAATATGAAGGCCTCTCCAGACCAAGTCAGTAAGAATTTTCAGGCTTGAAACCTGAGGACTGGAATTTTCTAAAAGTTCCCAGGTGATACTAATGTTAAGGTGGAGCTATTGATAACTACTATAATGGAATAGTATGAGAACCATTTTTGAAATTTTACATTGTTTTAGAACAGGGGTGTCAAACTGGCGGCCCACGGGCTGCATGCAGCCCTCGAGGTAATTTTTTGTGGCCCACGATGCTCTGAAATAAAATGAAAATAGAAAAAATTGTTATGAAGAAAATAGCACTTAGGGGAGATCGAGGCAATACCATACACACAATTCCCTTGTTAACCCTTTAACTACTGAAGACGAGTATACACGTGGCCCAGTGCCTTTCCTGGGGGCCTGTGCGTGTATAAACGCGCTGACTCAGTTCCGGCGACGTTTGTAAATGTGATGTGGCCCACGTGAATCTTGCCTGTTGCACCAAATGGCCCGTGTTTTAATTGAGTTTGACACCCCTGTTTTAGAAGATGAATTTATATTGGCATTTTAATAAGCATGTCCTTTTTCCACTTTGCAATAGATTTCTTCATATTATTTAAATTGCATATTCTGTTTTCATTTTTAGTATTCTTTCCTTTTATTGATTTATAATAATATTTAAATGGAGATAATTGTATTTTTGCATTTGTTGAATGGAAAGTATATTGGAAAAATCTGAAGTTTATACAGGATATTTTAAAGAAATATTAGTAGTAAGAATTCTTAGACCTGCTTCTGTCCACACTGAAATTAAAGAAGGCACCTGGTGATTTTCTCAGGGGGGAAAAAGGAATGTTTATATGAGTCTGGCTTTTCCTTTTTAGAATTAAAGTGCTTTATAATCATAATTGCATATATTATGTAACAGTAAAAAATAATTTTTATTGTATATGTTCATTCTAGTATAAGCTACTATGTTTATTTATTTATTGTTTAATTTTTAGTAAATTTTTGTGAGAAATTACTGTTTATAAAGGTTGATTCATCTAATTTAGTTTCATGTTGATATTTGTAATTTTTTTTAAACAGATATTAGAATGTGAATTCTATCTTTTAGAACTGATGGTAAGTATATTTCTTCCCTGTGATAAATAAAGCTTATTTTCAAGTATAGTGAAGTCAGAAATTATTTAAAGAAGTGATTTGTAGGGAGGTGCATTTTAAATCCATCCAAGTGATACATGATGGTGAAACCATAATATGTAGTAGCAATATCACCTGTATCCTCTTGGAAGCCTGTAAAATAATTTGTATATCCTACTTAGGATGGGAATATTTTTCTGTTCTATAGTAACTTTAATAAAAGGATTACAGGCAAGCCAGTCAGGACATTAAACCACTGTCAATTATTTGCACAATTTGTGTATATGTGTGGTGTTATGTAAAGATAGATTATGTCTTTGGCAGAATTCTGCTCCTCCAGTTGGGAATTACGGATTATAGGCTAATAAGAGGTTTCAGTGTGTTGCAGATGTGACACTTTGAGTCTCTAAGGGAATGGATGCTGACTGACTGCCAACCGATTTACCAAGGTATATTCCAGAGAGAGCACTGCCTTCACTATTATAGTAGAGTTTAGGGCTGCCATACTGCTTGCTTAAGAGAATAAGAGGGAAGCAAGCATGAGTTAGAGCAATAAACATTTTGAAATACATAATTACAAATCAGTTGGGTAATGATAAGGTTTTTGTGTTGTAATAAATCTGTTTTTATACATACACATTTTTTAAACTGTTTCTAGGATTGTTGCTTGATAGTGTATCATCCTTATAGACCTTTGCTCCAGTATGTGCAGGACATGGGCCAAGAAGACATGTTGCTTCCCCTTGCATGGTAATTAGAACAGAAGTTGTTCATAGTATAACATATTATTAGCTAGGAAGGTTGACAACTAATATTAAGTTTAGTATTTTTAAAGTAATTAAACTAGCACCCCAAGATATTTTATGTTTAGCAAAATACATGTTGAATTTTAATAACTACTATATTAGTACAAATGCTAAAATGATAAGGGCCTTTAAGTTACTTGATTAATATTTCCATTAAAAATTTATAATTATGACAGACTGTTTACATAAAAAGTTTAAACTTATCAGAATACTTTTTTGTGGTATTCAATATACATATTATTTGTTGTATAATTTCTGGTTCCCTATCTGATTTACTAATTTTTGAAAAATTAGGGGAAAAATTTGTTTATAATTTATTGTGAGGTTTTAAATTTTTAGTATATTTAGCTGTAATTTTATTCATTACAATATGCTTAATGACACATTCATGTATCCATCTTTTTCCCTTGATGTTTTCACCTTTATATCTGTACCTCAGTAATATAAAAGAGAAATAAATATGTACAAAGATAGGAAATATGGCCCTCTTTGGGGGGAAATGTACAATTATATGAGGTAGTTCTGGTTTCAGTAATAATATGATTTACATTTCTATAGGAGGATAGTGAATGATACCTACAGAACGGATCTTTGCCTACTGTATCCTCCTTTCATGATAGCTTTAGGTATGTAAGTGTGGTGTACCTTTATTGTTTAGATTGTTATAAACCAATGTAGGTCATCCTAAAATAAATTTCACCCTATTGTACTTTATGTTTTTATGTTCCATGAAATAATAGACTAATCCTTGCATGTGAACTTTCAATAATATGAACTGCAACTGTCACAAATCAGGATTATTGTCCCCCAACCCCCCTTTTTTGGTAAGTTTTTTTAAAAAATCATTTAAAATAATTTTAACCAGTATTTGAATAGAACATTTTTATTTGTTTAGGGGGAAAAGTTTAGAATGAAGTGTGCTAATAGTAGTTGTAACTTACATAAATAACTGGCCTTTCATTTCCTGAGCCCAATTAAGTCCTCAGAGGTTAAGTAAAGGAACTCTGTGGTCCTTTACTTGATGGAGGGAGAAGTTGGCACCATGCTACTATCTGGAAGGCAGTACTATAATGGGTTAGAACACAGTCTTTAGAGTCAGATGGTCCTAGGTCCTTGCTTCCTTTATAATTGTAGGAAAATCATCTAACCTTTCTGAGTTTGCTTTCTTGAATGTAAAATGTGGAGGAGACTAACAACTCCAAATAGAGTTGCTACTAGAATTAAATGAGATATCTTGTAGAGCAGCAGATATTGCCTGCTTTGTTAGATACTTGTTAGTTTCCATTCCCTTTTTTTCTTCTAATGATATCCATGACTCTGTCCTCTGGATCCTATCTATCCTCCCCTCCACCCCCCATTCTTTTATCAGTCCAGACTTATTTTTTCTCTTTTTTCAATTATTCCTTAAATGTTAATGTTTCTTATCAGGGGTGGAAAATAGGTTATACTTATATTTTTATAGTACTGGAAGTTCCCTGAAAGCACTGTATTTGGAAAAATTCTAAAGTGGCATCTGGGTGCAGTAGGAAGGAATGCTGGCATCTGCATGTGTAGGAAAGAGGGAATAGTAGGCTGTGTGCCACATCTTTGCCATCCCTCCTATCTTTATTCTTACTTGGTAGTCTTACTGAGGCCTGTGGCTTCTATTTCTTATGTGCTGAAGTGAAACATTTTAAACTTCTTCATTTAACCAAGATCTTGATCCTAAGAAGTTCTTTATATCCATTTGCCTTATAGATAGCTCTACATGGCATCTCACTGGCACCTCAAACTCATGAACAGTACTGAACTCATCACACTGACCCCAGATACACTCCTTTTAATGTCTTTGCTAGCTTGGTGACTAGCACTGTTAGGCTCTTTCATGTCCTTCAGTACCTCCATGTAGTTGGTAACCAATACCTGCTATTGGTCACCAATACCTTTAGTAATCTCATATCCATCATCTCATTTCTATCTAGGTTACCACAATAGTGTTCCTGAACAATTGGCCTCCAGCATCCCTGTTTTCAGAGAGCCAGCCGGGCTATTCTCCACACTTGAGCTAAACTAGTGGTTCTCAACCAGATATAATTTTGCTCCACAGGGAGTATTTGGCAATGTCTGAAGATGGTTTTGGTTGTCACAGTTGGCATGGGATGTTACTGGTGTCTAGTGGATAGAAACAGAGATCCTATAATGCACAAGCCAGTCTCAAAATTGTCCAGCTCACAGTGTCAACATTGCCAAGGCGGAGAAACCCTTAGCTAGAAATAGAGCTTTTCAAAATGTAGAATTTGTCCCCTAGTTAAAACTTTTCAGTGCTCCTCCCTATTTTTGAATAAAATCTATAGCTCCCAATTTTTGGATAAAATCCTCAGCTTCTTATTTACCATTTATATACATACAATTCTCTGTTCCTACTCTGACATTTTTTTAAGACTTGACTCAGATATCAACTTTTTAGTGATTGCCTTCCCCTACCAAACTTTCTCTATCACCTTACTCTGTGTTTAGGGTGTCTCTTTTATCTCTCACGTACTCTGTATATTCCCTTATGGCATTTCCCACTGTGTTATTTTTTTAAATCGTTAATCACACTGTGTTTTAATGAACTATTGTTATAATTTCAGTTCTTTGGTCTCTCAGTACTTCCTGGACCTAAGTCTTACATTATAGCTTCATTTGACTTTGGGTAACCAATGCATCAGTTCACGTTTGAGTCACTGCCTAGAATGTCATCCTTAGTGAACCCACACCAGGGAATATAACTCTTTAACAAGCTGGGGAACCATCAGGATTGCCAAGCTGCTCAGTAGGAATTATATTGGTCAAAATTATGGTAGAGATCGTTGTCCTCAGGCATTTTTACTACCTTTGTTAGTTGTATATAATATATATAATTATATTATTATATATTGTGCATTACATGTTTTTTTCTAAACTCTTATTTTATTACAACATTCAATTCTGTAATAGTGTGCCCAGTTTTTACCTAATTTGATTATGTCCTAGTAACTTTAAAAAGCAGAGGCAACAAACACTACTTTCAATTGAAATATCAAAACATAGTGAATATTGAAATGTATCAGTGTTTTTTGTTTTCCAACATACTGACTTTTGAGCAATACTTTGTATCACTAATCAGGGATCATTTCCCTGCTCTAATATGCCCTGACTCAGGGAAACTGCCCCATGCTGAGCAGGAGATATCAAGAAACTAAATATATTCTAGTAATTTTTTCTATCTATATCAGATTAAATTGATGGGATGGTCAATAGTAACTATTATATGAAGCTATGCAATTTTAAAAAGAATACTGGAAAGTATGCTTGAAAATATTACCTTTAGTTCTGAGTCCATACATTCCATGTTTGTAGTTAAGTGCGGGCCTTTGTCTCGTTTTCTTTCCAGCTTGCCTACATGTAGCCTGTGTTGTACAACAGAAAGATGCCAGACAGTGGTTTGCTGAGCTTTCTGTGGATATGGAGAAGGTAATATAAACTTTTTTTAAAAATTGTTTTTGACAGAGAGAGACAGAGAACTGGGAGGGCCCAAAGCAGTCTCCATAGTTGTGTCATTAGTTTTCACTATAGTTTCATTCCACAGGTGGGCATGGGGTTGTGCAGGGCCAGAACTGGGGCCAGAGTCCTCCCGCATGGAAGGCACACCTCTGTGAGCTGGGGGCCTCCTACATGGAAACATGGCCAGGGCGGGAGCTGAACCAGGGACATGGGAAGCTTGCCCTGGTGAAAACCAAACTGAGGGCACACCCCAGCTTAGCATATGGGTCCACACAGGCCAGGGCCAGGCCTCAATTCTCGGACACACTCAACCCGCTGAGCCATCCCAGCAGCCCCAAATGTAAACTTAAACATTTTAAAGTTAATGTCATATGACCTTATCATGTGCCTAAAATATTTTGATGTCCACCAGGTTAAAAAGATTTTTGGGAAAAAAAATAAATAAATAAGGAGAGTTGATGTTGACTAGTTAGGCTTAAACACAATGATAAACTTTTGGTTTGATTAGTTGCAGAGCAGCCTATAGTTTTCAGGATTATTTTAAAGATTTATTTTTATTGTTTTTTGACAGAGAGAGAAATACAGAGACAGAGACAGAGAGAAAGGGGAGGGCCCAGAACAATCTCCATAGTTGCACATCATTGGTTTTTCTACAGTTTCATTCCACAGGTGGGCAGAGCTGCACAGGGCAGGAACTGGGCCGAGGTCTCACCCTGGTGAGAACTGAACTGGGGGCACTCCCCAATTCAGCATATGGGTTCGCACAGGCCGGGGCCGGGATTCGATCCTTGGTTCCCAGGGCTGCAAAGTGAGCGCTTAACCCACTGAGCCATCCTGGCTTCCCGCCCCCTCCCCCCTTTTTTTTTAAAGATTTATTTTTATTGTTTTTGACAGAGAGAGAAATACAGAGACAGAGAGAAAGGAGGATTATCTTAAAAGCTACCTGATGATACTAAATACTACTGTAAACTTCTGAAACAGCCCATATCCTAGAAAAATGGCTTTTTCCCCTTTTTTTTTCTACCTTTCCAAGGTTAAGTGTTCTCAGGTGAGGAAAAAAGGGCTAATTTGGAAACTCGATAAGACAGATTTGTTGCTACCTTATTTTTGAGCACCTTAACTCATATGTACAGTATTTAATAGAGAATCAAAACGTCTTGTGTACTACCTCCTGATAAATTGAAACTGTTGGTATTAGAGGAACATACTCTATAATGGCAGACTTCATGATTTAGACCTCTATTCCTAGTATCTCACTATATTATTTTGGTTTAAGATACCAGCAGATAGAAAGAAACCGACTGCAGAGAGATGGATAAGGATGGATAGGGCATGCATGTTAAAAGATGAGTGGCCAGGAGGAAAGGCCTAAATGTTAATAGCAGTGAGATAAAAATACTACTTTCACATTTAGTCTAATCTAGCATGACTGCCGAAGGACAGAGACTATCTTTTCATTCTTTTCTGAGAGGTGTCTAGTATGTGTGCTGTGTAGTTTTTATACATTAAATGCTGCTTGATATTGGCAGTGATAAGCTTTTCAAACATTTTCTTCTAGATTTTGGAAATAATCAGGGTTATTTTAAAACTATATGAGCAGTGGAAGAATTTTGATGAGAGAAAAGAGATGGCAACTATTCTTAGTAAGATGCCGAAACCAAAACCTCCTCCAAACAGGTACTTTGTAGAGCTTAATTATTAATTCCATTCAATTATATATTTCATATGCATTATCACATTTTTTGTAATTATAATTGTTTTTTTTCTTAAAATATCTTCTAAAACCTTGTAATACATAGTAGTTATTTTATTTAAATTTTTGATTTGATTGGTTGAGAATGTCTCATTAAAAAAAAAAATGTAATTGATCATGAATTTAGCAACTTTTCCTAATCCAATAGCAGGCCTATTACAGGTATCCCTCAACATATGGCTATATAGTGTACATAAATTTAAACAGGACAGAATTAGGTGAGTCCATCTGAAATTCAGGGATAATGAATTCTGTTGTACCCTGTCACTTTGACTCTGTGCCATTTTATTTTTTCACTACTGGCTATTATCCTATGTTATAAATTGCAGTAGCAGTTTTTAAGTACTTAGATTATGTGATTTGGTGTTGTGAAGATAAATAAAGAATTTTGGCTTTTGAGTGACCCTAATGACCCATGACAAACAATAACATAAATTTGCCAACTATGAATCATTTGTACTAATGTGGGTTTTGTTGTTTTAATAGGATCTGTTCATCTAGTTAAGTGGTTCTTAGCTCTTACTGTACATGAGATCGCTTGGAGTAGGGAAACAAGATCAGAAGGGAAATAAATACTGCCCGTGTTAATAATTTATCAAGAAAAATAAGTTATAAAATATTAAGATAGATTTATAGATCTGATAAGTTAATGTAACTGGAAAAAATACACAAGGAGCTGTTTTAAGGCAGTCATTCAAACAGCTACCTTTGGATGCATTTTTTGCAGAAATCCCCTGAGTGATTCTCCACTAGTGGCAGGGCCTGAAGCTGCAAGATGATGATGGACAAGATAAGGCAATAATCCTGTTGCCACAGTTACTGGTATTTTCAGTTTTAGTTATGTTTAAATATTTAGCATTTTCCAGGAAATTGCTGTATTTCTGATTTATAAAGGTTTGCAGTATTTATATGTAATTTTAGTATGCCTTTGGACAGTAAATTTTTTGGAAGAACACTTCTTGATTTTCATAATTGGTTAGTAGGAATAAGATTATATGTGTAAGATTTAATTTTATAGGACATTTGTTCAAAAGCTCTAATCTCTATGTTGAGTGATACCTGTAATGACAGTGAAATCCCATACTCTTAATTTAAATTTTTTGAGTGTATACGGACACTAACTTGCTGAATGCTTGTCATGTGTGAGACCACTAAGTTACATAAGAATAAAAACGTAAAACCAAATGTTAGTCTTCTGGATTTTAATTTTTCCACATCTGTGTATTATATGTTGGAATATCTTTGTTTTATAGTTTTATACCACAGAATAACTAAATTTAAAAATTAGTGGGTTTATCAAGGGTATTAAAAATGAGTCTTTTAATTGGTATAAAATCTCTTTCTTCCCCACTTGAACAGTGAAGGAGAACAGGGTCCAAATGGAAGTCAGAACTCTAGCTACAGCCAATCTTAAAACATTCCGAAGAATTCCGTAATGGACCAGTTGGAAATAAACCATTGGACAGATTTCAGTAATGTCTTCAATGGAACACAAATGAAAATGAATAGCTTGTTTCTGTCAAGCATATTGGGAAGTGATTTTATTTTTGCAAAATTAGTTTTCCTTACCTAATTTGATTCTAGCATATAATTGATTAAAATATCTTGATTATAAAAGTTTGGAAAGGTTCTAAGGGAACCTGCAGACAGACATTTCAAAATTAATAGCTTTTGATTAGTATAGTTTTTCTTAATTGGGATAATAATGTAGCTTTTTATTAAACCAGGAAGCATAATTTGTTTAAAATTCTCTTTGGTCATTGAAAGACCAAAAAAGAACATAATAAGTCAAATATATGAGGGTTTTTTCCCTCCTTAAGTTAAACTTTAAAACTGTATTTAAGGAATCAAATCTTACAAAATCCTGGAAGATTTTGGTAATGATGTTGATAATTTCAGGGAAATTAATCAAGTACCTATTGATTTAAAAGTGTATTTTATTCAGTAGTTTTAGTATCTTGCCATGGAAGATACTAGCCCAGCCTAGCAGAAAAGTGCAATATGTATAGCATACTTTGACATTTTAAAGGTTATATTAATTCCATAACCATTTTGAAATGCTGGGCAAACTTTTTTAAAAATCCTACATGAAGTTATTTGCATTTGATTCACTATTAATCAGGCCTTTTGAAATTGGATAATTGAATAAAACACCATAATATGGTTGAAATTTGGTAACATTTTAATGTTAATATTACTCTACTGTGAAGTTTTTTATATGACATACACACCCTTGTTTATTTTTGTGTCTTAGTGTGGATTTACAAATTTATTACAGGTATCCTGAGCCAGGGACACAATCAGGTTTCAGGCTAGTTTGATACTGGCTATTCTTAATTCTCACATGAGTATAGGATTTAAGACTAATGTTGTATCAGTGGGACTGTGCTGTCTGTGGAACTTCATAAATTAATCATTTTCTTCAGACTTGAAGGAGAGTGGTAAATAAAATTTGGAGTCATAGGATATTGATGTACAATTTAAGGAAAAATTTTTATAAATCAGTTGTGAACAATGAATTATTAAATTAAATGTTGACTTCCTAGTATAAAACTGCAAGAATAAAAATACATTCTTCAGCTATATTGACTAATGTTGAATTTCTTTTAATATTCCTATGTTGTTGTCTGAGAGTTCATCTTCCTTTAGATAAGTACTAAAGCCTTCTATAATTTGTTAAATGCATAGTTGCAAATGGTTTATAAGCAGATACTAGAGTTCTGCTTCCTTGTGGGGAGTATCAGATAAGTCAAAAAGAGAGATTTGTGTAAAGCCAGTACCAATGACAAATATTAGGTCCCAGGCTCATGGGCAGGATAAGAAATTTGAAAAAAAGCTCTCCTCAGGTCTGAAGGAATTGAGGTTGAGCTTGGGTTGGAAGAGCAGAGTGATTATATTAATATATCAGAATCATTGATTTAACCCTGATTTTTCCTTTAAGCTCACCTATATTCTTAAATTTTTATTTTGAAAATGAATACATGATGAGTATTTTGTTGTCAACCTCTTGTTATAGAAAATCTAAAAAAACATATACAAGAATAGATAAAATAACATAATGAACCTGCTCATACCTGTTACCCAGTTTCATCAGTTACCAATTCATAGCCAATTTTATTTCATCTAACCCCCCCCCACTTCCCTCCAACATGCATATCATTTTGAAGCAAATCCAAGATACCATTTCATCCATAATTGTATGTATTCCTAAAAGATAATGGCGCTTAAAAAACAACTATAAGATTATTATTGTACCTAAATAAGGATTAGTCACAGTGATCACATTTTCAGTTATCATAAATATTATGAAAAACTATCAAATAATTTTAGTTAGGACCACATACTGCGATTCATTGACAAATCCTTTAAAGTCTTAAAATTCACGGGTTCCCCCTTCGTCTCATTTTTAAAATTTTCTCTTTGGTTCGCTTGTCTACTAAGAGTTTGCCAACATATGGATTTCACTGATTGTATTCTTGAGGTGCCGTTTAACATGTTCCTTTCTCCTCTGTATTTTCTATAAATTGGTTATTGAATCCAAAGGCTTGAGCAGGTTCAGGTTCAAAAGAAATTTTTTTAAGACTGCTGTAAAGTGTCTTCCATCAGGAGGAATATAAGGTCTCGTGATTTAGCAGCCAGTGACATGTATTGTTTTTAAAAATTAAGTATTACCAGGGGATGTCAGGATAGCTCAGTGGTTGAATGCTTGCCTCCCAATCACAAGGTCCCGTGTTTGATTCCCAGCCCCAGCCCCTGCATCCCCATAATACTGAACTTCGGCACAACTGTAACCACCGAGCCCCGTGGTGAAGGTTCTCACCTCTCATACAGGAGTCCCCCATTTGGTTCTCACCCCACACAACCCCACATCCACTGTGTGGAATGAAACCATGTCACAACCAAAGATGTACAACTATGGAGACTGTTCTGGTTCCTCCCTTCCTCCCTTCTCTCTCTCTCTCTCTCTCTCTCTCTCACACACACCTTTTCTCAAATCTAAAAAAAAGGCTTTCATCTCCCAAAACAATAAATCATATTTTTGAATAAATAAAAATTAAGTATTACCATAGGCAGAACTTAACAGTGTGATAGCCACTAGCCCCATGTGGCTGTTGAACATTCAAAATGTGGCTATAAATGTAAAAAAACATTGGATTTCAAATACTTAGTATGAAACAAAAGAATGTAAAATGTCTATATTTGTTTATAATGATTACATTTTTAAATTTGATATGTAGGGTTAACTAATACTCTATCGCCACTTTAACTTCTTTAAATGTAAGAAAATTAAAAATCACATAATGGCTTGTATTACAATACTGACACTGCTGCTATAAAATGTAAGGCAAATGTTAGACCCTGTCCCATTCTCCCTATTATTCCTGTTCCCCTGAGCAAATTTTAGTCACTTTTCTGTAGTTGTTACTTCCTCATTTCTAAGTAACAAGCTTATAATATAGCATTTTTGAGCACTTACTACATAACAGGTATGTTCCGAGCTCTTTACATTATGAAGGCATTTCTCAGAACAATCATTTTAAAGATTTATTGTTTTTTATTATTGTTTTTTGACAGAAGAGGGGAGGGGGGCAGAGCAGTCTCCATAGTGGACAGCATTAGTTTTCCATATAGTTTTACTCCACAGGTGGGCGTGGGGCTGCTCAGGGCAGGAACTGGGCCGGGTGCCTCCCACATAGGTCCCAGCAAGAACTGAAATAGGGACACACCCCAGTTCAGCATATGGGTCCACATGGGCCGGAGCCAGGATTGGATCCTCGGTCCCTGGGGCTGCAAAGCGACTGCTTAGCCCGCTGAGACGTCCCAGCTTCCCCTCAGAACAATCATTTTGGAGATGAAGAAACTCAAAGTTTAGTTATCCAGTCACAGGCCAAGTAAGTGATGAGCTTGAAATAGATTCTAACTCTTAAAACGAGCAGCTGGCTCTGGTGCCCATGCTCTTAAATGCTTTTTCATACTTCCTCTGCTTAC
Source organism: Craseonycteris thonglongyai (assembly GCA_004027555.1). Taxonomy (NCBI): domain Eukaryota; kingdom Metazoa; phylum Chordata; class Mammalia; order Chiroptera; family Craseonycteridae; genus Craseonycteris; species Craseonycteris thonglongyai. The sequence continues at coordinate 5,276 of PVKE010010099.1, read as the reverse complement.
CTCCAGTTTTCTTTTCTCTTCATTTTTTCAATTGTAAATATTATCTAACTTCCTACTACAGAAAATGATTTCACTTTCTCTCAGACCTCTTATACTCCCCTCCTCCCCCAACCTGGTTCTCCACTGGGACTTCTCCCATCATCCTCCCAATCGAGATACAATTTTTGTTAAATCATATTTGATAACTATTAAGTATACATAGATAATGTGTTCTGTTGTATGCTATAGTTACATTTCCTTTTAGAATATTGAAATTTTAAAAAATGCAATAAATATCCCTATTTTGTGTATATTTGTAACATATTATTGCTGTAACTTTAACCAATGGTAAGAAAACCTCTAGGTCTGCAGAGTGATATTTGTCCATTGCTAAGGATACAGTTTCAAAGGCAGGTGCCAGTAACATGAATAGGATGTAAGGAGTTAGGGCAGCTATCAGTAATGGAAACTATTCTCACTTTGTTCGTTCTTGGAAAATATTTGGGAGATGAAACATGTCTTTGAGAACATTGCTTTGAATGTTTCATCCAACACTGCTGACAGGCAGCTTGGTGAAATATCAAGGAGTCAGGGACCTAGGTCTGCCACCATTTTTAGAATTCTTTCTAGTAGTGATTGCCTTGGTTGTAATTTGTTCAGTTTACTTTATATCATTTATTAATGTACCACTTGAATCATTTGTTATTACTCATTTATTTTTCAGAATTACACTCACAGGGAGACATTCCTCCTGGAGTCCTTTGTCTTTCTGTTATCAAAGATACGGATAATCAGTGTATTTTTCTTTGCTTGTGTATTCTTTTGTTTTAATGGAGTACATCCTCTATTGCTTCTTGAGAAAAGGTACTTGCTTGGAAGGTTCCTTTTTCTTTTAAATAGCATCTTGTTCTTGTTTGAATGCAATGAGTTACTCTAAGGATATTAATTTAGGTTTTTTGGTTTTAAATTTTTCTTTGCTCCTTGCATTTCCTTTAAGTTGCTTTCTTTCTGGTTTGGTCATAGTTTTCAAGTTACAGTTTTTCCATAATTGTCTCAGGATCTTTCATATATGAGAGGCACAGAGATAGCTGATTGGAAGGTCTCTGTGCATGGGTAGGACTTACTAACAGTGGGCTTCATTATAAGGTTAAAGGAGCAACAAAACTTTTTCATTTGCCATCCCTCAACATCATATTCTGAACATTTTTCTTTGGGATGGGTCAGTTTTTCTAGAGAGGACACTTCTAGCTCTGAGATGGTTATGAAATGGACTGTCAGTTCTTGGAGACAAGTGAGGTCAGGAGCTAGGTATCATTGCTCAGTATTCAGAGTTTCGTTTTGTCTTCCTGTTTTCAGTGAGGGATCTCACTGCCATTGCTGCTCCCAGATGTTTAGCTGGGAAGTTTTTCCTGCCTTCTTTACCCATTAATGTTAAATGAATGCAAACAGCAACCCAAAGTATCAACTACCTATAAACCAAGTACCATATTATATTGACTCACATGTATGGTGTGATTTAAATGGGAAACTATTATCCCCATGTGCATACACTTCAGATTCTACCAGTGTAATTATTAAAATTTCCCTTCTTTTTTCTTTTCCCTGCTTAATTTGCTCCTGGAGAAACTTGTAGCACTGAAAAAAGGTGATAACAAAATTATATATTTCCACTAATAAATTGCTGTTCTTTACCGACACTGAAAAATAATTTTTACTGATTGATGGAAGGAACATTCAGTTTTCCACTTGTCTTTAATAATACAAATTTCTCCCAGATTAGCTGCTGATTCGACCTGTATCCACTATTTCTATGGCATATACATACTAGATAGCAAGAGTGCATTGTCATAGAATCCCAGAGACCTCAGAGATCATAGGACAGGTAAGACAATGTAAATGAAGGAAAGCTGAGACACTGATTAATGCAGAACTCTGAGGTTGTCCACTGTTGCCACTTTTTCTAAGATATCCCATTATGAAAATATATACAATACATACAGTATTTAAAAATGTGATTTGGCTGTTCTACATTTCTAAAACTTTTGATCTACCCATACATCATCAGAGTAAAATTGGTAATCTCCTATGATTAAAACAGCCACTTATTTAACAGTGTATTAAATTGTATGCTATATTTTTATGTTTTGAGGCATCTTATACCACAGACGTTAGTAATGGTTTTACTGTTAAGACTTGTAATTCAGGGGATGTTGGAATAGCTCAGCAGTTGAGTGCTTGCCTCACAATGACCAGGTCTAGGGTTCCATTCCCAGCCCCAGCTCATGCAAGCCCTGTATACTGAACTGCAGTGCCACTGGTAACTGCTGAGATGGTTCTTGCCTCCCATGTGGGAGGCCCCCAGTTCGGCTCCTGCCCTGCCTGGCCCCATATCCACCTGTGTGGAATGAAACCGTGTCACAACTAATGATGTACAACTATGGCAACTGCTCTGGGCCCTCCCCCTTTCTCTTTGTCTCTCCTCTCAAACAAACAAACAACAAAAAAAGATTTGTCATTATGGAAGGCAGTATGGAGGTTCCTCAAAAAATTAAGAATAGAATTACCATATGACCCAGCAATCCCTCTTCTGGATATCTATCCAAAAAACTTGAAAACCTTAGTCCACAAAGATATCTGTACCCCAATGTTCATCACAACACTGTTTACGGTGACCAAGTTGTGGAAACAACTGCAGTGTCCTTTGATAGATGACTGGATAAAAAAGTTGTAGTACTCTCACACAATGGAATATTACTCGGCCATAAGAAAAGATGGAATTCTGCTATTTGCAACAACATGGATGGACTTTGAGATCATCATATTAAGTGAGATAAGTCAGACTGAAGAACCATATGACTTCAACTATATGTGGAATATAAAACTGAAGGTAACAGAAACAAAAACTCAAGGACACAGTCAATAGTTTAGTGGTTACCTGAGGGTAAGGAGGAAGGGAGGGAGGGGTTGTCAAATATATGGTGATGGAAGAACTGACTGGGTGGTGAACACATAATGCAGCATAGAGGATGTAATATATATAGAATTGTACATCTGGAACCTATCTAATTTTTACCAACCAATGTTACCCCAATAAGTTTAACAATAAAATAAAAATAAAACAGTTGTAAAAGTCAGTGCAGTTTTAGATGTATAATTAAATTTTTTATTTTAGAGTAACTGACAACTAAAATTATCTTTATAAGTTTGCTCTAATATAGAAAATAAAGTATTCTAATTTATTAACCCTTTGCTTTTTCAAAAAAATATAAGTACAATTATATTTAGGTATAGGAATACCCAATTAAGATATAATATTTATTGTAATATTTTTCTTTAAAAATAGTACCAGGAATCCTAAGGTATTATAATTGTAGAATCTGATGTGTCTCCAAGTGGTGATACTAATTTCCTATCCCATACCTACAAAAGGAATAAGTATTTTTTTAGCTACCAAATGTGCTAAATATTAATATTTTAAAGACTCCTATATTTTCTCCCCAAGGGAAGTCATTACAAATTTGGTATTTATTATTTTCATAACTTATTTATACTATAATGTACATATATGTGCACATGGATATACATAATATCAATAATAAATGGTATTTTCCATGTTTTCAAACTACTGTAAAGTGTAAGTTTATGGAATTTTTCTCAACATTTTGAGTCATCCATGTTAATATGTATACTTCAGTTTTTACATGTGTAGTGATTCTCTTATCAGCTGTACCTAATAAATCCATCTACTGGGTTTTTAATTTCAGTTACTGTATTTTTATATTCTAGAATTTTTATCTGATAATTTTTTATAGTTTCCATCCCCCTATAAATTTTTCTATTTTGTCATCTGTTGTTATTCAATATATAAATCAGTTTAAAGTCTGTGCCTGAAAACTTCAATATGTAGTTCTTTTGTGGATCTAATTATCTTTCTCTCATTTTTCAATTCTGAGGTCCTATTTGCTGCTATTTCTAGTAAGTTTTGATAAAATTCTGAACACTGTATATGAAAAACTGTAGGAATCATTTGTGGCTTTGGCTTAAGGATCTGCAAACTGGCCCATGGACCAAATTCTGCCTGCCACCTGATTTTGGCTGGCCTTTGAGCTAAGAATGTTTGCTATATTTTTAAGTAGTTGAAAAACAATTAAAAGAATATTTGGGAATAAGTGAAACCTGTATGAAATTCAAAACTAAGTGACCATAAATAATTTTATTGGATCACGGCTATACTCATGTGTCAGTGGCTGCTTTTGTGTGACAGAAACAGTTGAATAGTTGCAACATAGACTTTATGACAACTTAAAATATTTACTATTGTCAACCTCTGCTGTAGCTAGATCATGGTATCTTTCTCCAAGAGAGGACTGATTTTGGTAGGCCTTTAGGGTATCAGGAAGATTGCTTTATTCATTCAGGGACTTAGATGATTCAAAGCTGGCCTTACATCTTTATGAAGGTTGGTCAGTTTCTGGTTCCTTTACTAGCATATAGCTAATCAGGAGTTCCACCTAAAAGCCTGGTGTATTTACCCCACATTTCTGTTCCTTGATGGGCCCAATACTTCAGCAGTGGCTCATTCAGTATGGCTTTCCTTCTCAAATCATTGCTGCCTTAGCATATTTGCCCTAGTAACATTTATTTCTGTAAATAAAATCTATTTAAAGACATCAAAGAAATACTAAGGCAGAGAGATCTGAAGGACCGAGATCCAAGAAGGAATGCCACAGAGGACGAACCAACATTAAAGTGTGTGTGTGTTATATGTATGTATTTCCCAGCTTTTCTAGTTCTTGTAGGGAGTTTGCTCTGCTGGAAACTAGACAAATCAGAAACAGAAGTTTAAGGTGATCACATCATGTCCCTACTGCAGATTATCCAATGGCTTAATATGTGATTTAGGACAAGCCAAGTCCTTATAGTTACTTGCTAGGCCTTATATGCTGTGAATGACAACACAAGTTAGACTGAACACAGATGGTTCTGAAGTGGCACAGATGGAAGAAAGCACACATTTGTTTTATCACTAGTACATAGTGTACTAACAAGTGTAAGACCACATTCCAAAGACAAACTCATGCTAGTGGGAGTCATTTACATTTTTTTTTCTATTTTCATTATTTTAAATTGAGGTATAATTACAGAATATGTCTATTTTTAAGTGTTTACTTAAGTGAGTTTTGGTAAATGTGCCCATGTACCAACACCGTAAGATATACGGCATTTCTATCACCCTATAATTTCCCTTCTTTTGCCTTTTCCAGTTAATATTCCCTCCACAGAAGCAAACGCTGTTC
>PVKE010010098.1:0-43250 GCA_004027555.1 Craseonycteris thonglongyai | reverse complement strand
GCAGCTAGATCAGAAAGCAGGGACTGCATGGAAGGAGAGCGGGTTCAGGCAGGTCAGGTGCATCTTATGGAGTGAAAAATATGGTATATATTTTATTGTTTATTGACACCTGCTCTGTAGTAGCCAACCTATGAGATTTTGAGAAGTGGAAGATACAGAGCTGCAGATGACTTAATCTTTCTTTTCTATAATTATAGTTATAATTTGCAATCTTTACTGTCTTCAGTACACTTTCCTAAAATATTCAATCAGATAATAAAGGAAAATGCCTTTCTTATAATCACTTTTGGTAGGTGAGAGTTATAAAATTAGCTGTTATGTGTAAGATCTAACAATTAAGTTCATGTGCTCATTTTAGAAAAAGTACTACATACCTCGTTGCTGAAATATCACTACAGTCACCTTAAAAGAACTCCCCTTGGGAAGCTATTAACCAATGCCACAGCCTAGTCCACCCTTCAAAGCAATTTTGGAACTCTTGTTGGAATGGCCATTAGAGCCATTGTCCTTATTACCCTTGAAATCCTGAATGTCATCAAAATGTCTTCCTTTCAATATGTCCTTTATCTTTGAGTAAAGAAAAAAGTCATTGGGGGCCAGATCAGGTGTTCCAATACAATTACTTGCTTACTGGCTAAAAACTCCCTCACACACAGTGCTGGGTTAGCTGGTGCATTGTCATCATGAGTTCTTGGCAAAAGTTTGAGTTGTTTTTGGCTACCTTTTCATGCAGCCTTTTCAAAATTTCCAAATGATCAACTTAGTTGACTGTTCAGTTGGTACAAATTCATAATGAACAATCCCTCTTATGTCAAAAGAGGTTAGCAACAGTGTTTTAACTCTTGGTTTTGACTGACAGAGCTTCAAGTTATGGGGAATTGACTGACTTCCATTGTGCATGGATGCTTTGTTTCAGGGTCATATTGGTACACCTATGTTTTATCACCAGTGATAACATGGCCCAAAACATCATCTTGTGTCTCCCAAAGGTCTTGACAGCCTCCAATGCCAACATTCTCATGATGGCACACTAAAACATGCAACAACAATAATGAATGCTACTCAAGAAGACACACTACTACACATCAACATGAACACACCTGTGAGATACTTATATACGAAGGTTATTAAACCTTACCGAGTTGTTTGTACAATACTCCAATGTAAGGGCACAGTGGCAAGTTTGTGAACTTAATTGCAGACCTTGCATTTTTTAAATACTTTTTTAATTATATTTATCTCCTGGAGAGAGCACTGATCTAGGAATCAGTAGTGCTAGACTTAACTAACTGATCTCAAATAGACCGTGTTTTCTCTCTAAAACATATAATTCTCTTCTTATAGTATTATTATGAGGGTCAATCATTTTAAGGTTTTTTTTTTTGTAAACTGAAAAATATGAAGGTTATTATTTATTGTATATCACTACTACATTGATACTTAACATTTTAATTAGTACAGTATTTAAAAAAATACAGGAATAAAAGTTGTTTTATAAAGTATTAAAATGTTTTTGAATGTTTAAAACTGCATACTTTCCAGAAAGTTAACTTTTTCTATAATGTGAATTTTGTCCAACTATTAAAAATCAGTAAAATTTACTGTCTTTCCATCTTAGATCACTAATCGAGAAAACCCACTGTCATTTGGTATTTCCCTTCAAAATCTCAGCATGCAGGTACTGTGTTTAAAAAGAAATTTAACCATATTTAATTATGCAGTATAGTTAATCAAACTGCTGATTACTGTTTATGCAAGAATCAGAAATAAGTGTCTACTATAGAAAGTGCATAGACTGAATTGGAACTGAGAACAGGTAATTTCACATTTTCTCATTTCCAAAATGGTTGATAATCAAATTCAGTTTAAAAGAATATTTGCAAATATATGTTATGCTTTTTTACTTAAAATAATGCATTCTGGCTTTTAAATGAATAAGTACAAAGTAAAACTATTATATATTCATTACAGAAACTTTGCTTAAGTTATAAAAGTGTAAAAAACAAATCACCATGTCCTCACATTAATAATATTGTAGCATACTTTATTCCTGTCTAATTTTTCCAAATGAGGAATTTTACAAGTATAGGAACACGTAGAGGACTATGAAACATGTCCTTGTATCTAGAGTGAACCATTGTTAAATGTCATTTGGTTTAAGTTTAAGTACTTTTAAAGAATAAACTGTTATGAATAAAGTTTAAAACCCTTTGTTCTCTACTCGTACCCTTCCCTCTCATCCCCAAGATAAACATCCTAAGATTTTAAACTTTTATGTAATATGTCCATTAAAATTGTATAGTGTTAGATAGGTTTTTAAAAGTTTATATAAATATTTTATATGATTCTTTTATAAGTTTCTTTTTTCTCTTCACAGTATCTTTTGACATCTGTGTTGCCACATGTAATTTTCTTTATTCAGTTTAACTGCTGTATATTTCATTACATGCTTTTTATTTGTTATTTCCATTGGGATTTTGTGTATGACTTCTTTTTAAAACATGGATGTATTTTCAGCAAAAGAAAAGAGAAAGGAAAAGCCAAATGAAAATTCAGTAAAGTTGGGTGGGGTAAACTGTCAAGTGCTGTTAAGATGGAAAATAAGGATAGAGAATTATCCATTAGATTTGGCATTGTGAAAGTCATTGGTGACAGCACAAGTTTTGACCATCACCTTTGTAGGTCCTTGGAAGCTTGTCCCCCAATCCAGACCTATTCAATTAGAAAGTCATGTTGGGGCCTTAGCAACCCATGTTTTAAAAAGCCCTCTATATGATCCTATTGCACATTAAAGTTTGAGAAGCACTATTCTAGTCCATTCAGTTCTCCACAAAAAAACGAAAACCATCTGTTTAGAATAGCATCTGATCACTATTCCCCTCAGTGGATTTTCTTTTTTTTTTTGTAATCTGACTCCAGGTAACAAATCTACTTCCACCTCTTTGTTTTGAATTATGTTCTCTGGTCATACTGGGCTACTTCATTTCCCTAAACATGTCATATATTTGTATATCTTCCTAGTCTGAATCATATTTTCTTTTCTATGACCTTAGAATCAGTAGTTTCCATCATATGCCACTACTAGATTAGACATCACTTTCTCCATCACACCTTAGTTTGAGGCTCCATCCATGTTCTCCCAAAGTATTGTATAGTAGACCTCAACAGTAGCACTTCCCTGTTCATAATTGCTTGTTTACCTTTTTGCTTTTTCTTTTTTTTTAGGATTTATTTTTATTGTGTTTGACAGAGACAGAGAGAGAGAGAGAGAGAGAGAGAGAGAGAGAGAGAGAGAGAGAGAGATACAGAGACAGAGAGAAGGGGAAGGGCCCAGAACAGTCTCCATAATTGCACATCATTGGTTTTTCCATATAGTTTCAGTCCACAGGTGGGCATGGGGCTGCACAGGTAGGAACTGGGCCGGGGTCTCACCTGGTGAGAACTGAACTGGGGGCACTCCCCAGTTCAGCATGTGGGTTCACATGGGCCGGGGCCAGGATTTGATCCTCAGTCCCTGGGGTTGCAAAATGAGCGCTTAAGCCACTGAGCCATCCCAGCTTCCCCCTTTTGCTTTTCAACCAACAGTAAGACCCTTGGAAACAGAAGCTTTTTTTGGGCCAGTTAATATTTTTGGTATGTTATATTTTCAAGGACATTTTCATAGGAAATTAGTCTAGGACATGATAGATATTTATCATTCTGTCATTTCACATGTAAATGGCAGTTTTATTGCCATTTTTTTTTTTTTCTTTTCAGACAACTGATCAAAACTGGGTTCCATGTTTACATGATGAAACTGAAAAACTATTTCGTAAGGTAAAATAAACAAGTATTATATTTTCTTAACCCATAGACTTGACTAAAAAGGCTTTTGGAAGTGCACCTGGTAATATATGTAATGTGGATTTATGTGATTTCTATCTGCTTAGCTCTGTTATATGACTCAATATTCTGAAAATAGCATATGTTAAAGATTCTTCAGAGAAAACGAGACTTGTAATAAACTATTTATTTTCAGTTAATCAGATTGGATAACCTTTTTGCCTATTGGAGTGTGAAGTCTCAGATGTTTTATCTTAATAATTATGATGAATCATTGGTAAGTAAATTTTTTGTATCTGTAATACATATTTGTTGGTATATTTTTTATAAAGTTTTATTCATTGTCATTTATCTAACATGCTGTAGGCAGTGCAGTGGTCTTCTTTATAAGGCAAACTCCATTGGCAGAATTTACAGAAATAGATGGATATATATGTACCTGTACATAGATATGTATAAACATATGTACCTTTTTTTTTTTTTTTTTTTTTTTTAAATAATGGGCCTGCAACATTATATTAGTTTTAGGTGTATAGCATAATGATTCAATATTTTTTTACATTGCAAAATGATCACAACAATTTTGGTTAACATCTATCACCATACATAGTTATAGAATTATTTTCCTGAGATGAGAATTTTTAAGATTTATTCCCTTAGCAACTTTCAAATATGTAATACAGTATTATTAACTATAGTCATCATACTGTACATTAAATCCATGTGACTTATTTTATAGGTAGAAGATCATGTTTTGACTCCTACTACTCATTTTGCCACCATCTACTCTGTATCTCTGGCAGCCACCGACTTCTCTATATTTATGAGCTTAGGTTTTTTGCTCTTTGTTTTTTAGTTTTAGATTCAACATACACATGAGATTAAACAATATTTGTCTTTCTCTGACTTATTTCATGTAGTGTACTGCTCTCAAGTTTCATCCATATTGTCTCAAATGGCAAGGTTTTCTTCTTTTTTATGGCTGAATGATATTCCTTTGCAATACAGTAGACGCTCCATTAACCAAATTTTTGCCAGTTCCTTGAGCATGTCGTTTAATTGACTTCTGGTTAATGGAGTCTACTTACATTTATCTAGTATCTACGGTACCAGTCTCCTTGGGTGCCTGTTAACTGAGTCTACTGTATATACTACGTTTTCTTTATCCATTCATCTGCTGATGGACATTTAGATTGTTTCCATGTCTTTTGTAAATAATGTTGCAGTGAACATGGGGTTGCATATATATTTTTGAGTTAGTGTTTTTGTTTTATTTGGATAAATAATCAGATGTGGAATTGCTGTATCATATGGTGACTATTTTTAATTATTTGAGGAAACCTTCATATTGCTTTCCATAGTAGCTGCTCCAATTTACATTCCTGCCAGCATTGCACAAGTGTTCACTTTTCTCTATATCCTTCTCAAAATTTATTTCTTATCTTTTTGATAATAGTCATTCTAACAGGTATTAGGTGATATCTTATTGTGGTTTTGATTTGCATTTCCCTGATGATTAGTGATAATGAACATTTTTTCATGTGTCTGTTGACCATCTATATATCTTTGGAAAAATGTTTATTAAGATCCTCTGCCCATTTTTTAATCAGATTGTGTTTTTGCTGTTGAGTTGTATGAGTTCTTTATATATTTTGGATATTTACTCCTTAACACATACATGAATATGAATAACAAATATTTACTCCCATTCAGTAGATTGCCTTTTTTGTTGTTGTTGATGGTTTCCTTTGCTGTGCAGAGTTGTTTTAGTTTGATGTGGTCTCACATTTTCGTTCTTTTTTTTTTTTTCCTTTTATTGCCTTTACTTTTGGTGTCAGATCCAAAAAATCATCACCAAGTCCATTGTCATGGAGCTTCCCGTGTATGTTCTGTGTTAGAAGTTTTACGGTTTCAGTTCTTACACTTAAATCTTTAATCTATTTTGAATTAACTTTTTTTTTATGGTGTAAGATAATGATACAGTTTCGTTCTTTTGCATGTGTCTGTCCAGTTTTTCCAGCACTGTTTATTGAGCAGATTGTCCTTTCCTTGTTGCATGTTCTTGGCTTCTTTGTCATAAATTGATTGATCATAATTACATGGGCTTATTTCTGGGCTCTGTATTTTGGTCCACTGATCTGTGTGTTTGTTTTTATTCAAATACCATACTGTTTTGATTGTACTTTTGTAATAGAGCTTGAAATCAGGGAGTATGATGATGCCTCTAGTTTTGTTCTTGGTCAAGATTGTTGTCGTTATTTGGAGTCTTTTGTGATTCCATACAAGTTTTAGGATTCTTCTCTTTCTGTGAAAAATGCCATTGGAAATTTCGTAGGGAGTTCATGGAATCTGTAGTAGGTTTGGGTAGTATGGACATTTTAACAATATTATTTCAATCCACGAGTATGGAACATCTTTCTGTTTATTTGTGCCTTCATTTTCTTTCATCAGTGTCTTACAGTTCTAAGTGTACAGGTCTTTTATCTCCTTGATAAAATTTATTTCTAGGTATTTTATAGCTATAAATGGGATTGTTTTATTAATTTTTTTCTTTCTCAGTTTGTTATTAGTGTATAGAAAACACAACAGTTTTCTGTTTATTGACTTTGTATCCTGCAACTTTTTTATTCTGAATTTCTTACTCTTAACAGTTTTTTTGTTTTGTTTTGTGGAGTTGTTAGAATTTTCTGTATACTATAATATCATGTCTTCTGTAAATAGTGACAGTTTTACTATTTCTTTTCCAACCTGGATGGCTTTTTTTTTCTTGCCTAATTGTTTTAGCTAGGAATTCCAGTATTATGTTGAGTAAAAGTAGTAAGAGTGAGCCTCTCTGTCTTATTCCTAATCTTAAAGGAAAAACTTTCATCTTTTCACTGTTGAGTATGATGTTTAATAGCTATGGGTTTGTCATATATAGCTTTTACTATGTTGAGGTGTATTTCTTCTATACCGGTACTTATTTTCGTATAGAGAAACTTGTCCAACCTGAATCTCAGGGGCCGTATGCAGCCCAGAATGGCTTTGAATATGGCCCAAACACAAATTTAAGTTTTCTTAAAACATTATGAGATTTTTTGTTTCTTTTTCGCATTTTTTTTTTTTTTTCTTTAAGCTCATCGGCTATCATTAGTGTTAATGTATTTTATGTGTGCCCCAGGACAGTTCTTCTTCCATTATGGCCCAGGGAAGCCAAAAGATTGGACACCCCTGGTATAGAAAGAGTTGTAATCATAAGTGGATTTTGTCAAATTTTGTATATGTGCCTCTATATAAACATATTTAAACATACATGTTTATGTATCTTAATAAAGTATTCTTTCATAATAGTAGTTTAATGAGACGTTATCTGACCACTTTAATATTTTTTATATGTGAGTTCTAAATTTGAATTATTTTTTAAATTGCTTCTAACTATGTTCTTTAGAATATAATTGGTATTTTCAGATACAGGTATATTGGAATTAACAAAAATAAAAGCCATTTTTCTTTTAATAGTACAGCTTGAAGAGTGGCATTGTCTATAAAAATATTGTTCCAGAAGGTTATGATTTTGGTAAGTATATTTTATTAAATAAAAATTGCAATTGAAATAATCATAAATTTCATATGAACATAATTGATGCCACTTATATTTCATGTTAATTTTCTCATATAATTATATATATATATAGATATAGATATAGATATAGATATGCACAAAAGCAAAACATTTTCTTATCATTTATTGTTGGGGAGCTTTTGACTATATTTCAAAGTTAGGCATAAAAAATGTCCAACGAGAGAGGTTGTTAAATTGTGAAGTTTCTAACGACTGTAGTATTAATTATGATAATTGTTAAAGACAATTTGATATGGCAAATACAATAAGGCTAGCTGTTATAGTCTGTGGTGTGATCTGACTATTTATATTTAAAAATTTTCTTTATACATTTTTCTGGTTTTAGATTTTCTGAAATTAACACTTACCGGTAATACTTTATTATAATCAGACACGTGTTACTAAAATACACAGAGAAGAGTAGTGTTGGCCTCTGCTTGATATAAAGGAATGTTGTGTGCTTGCTTAGCACATTAAAGACCTACTTGGAATTTATGATGTTAAAATGAGACCAGTCTGTGTCTGTATATGTTTTTCCCTAACCATGTTCAGCTAGCTGCTCAGGTACAGATGTGTAGTAAATGCAGAGTAGCTTTATGCAGAATTAGGATTTTGCCTTAACTCCTCTGCCCCCTCATCAAAGTGAGAGGACAGAGGAGTTAAGGGTGAGTACAAGGGAATGATTGAAATAACTGATCATGGAATTTTAACAGGATAGGGAGGGAACTGAGAACAGGAAGCAGAGATGAAGGACAGAGAAAAGGTAGAGAGATAAGAACAATGAATATAGGTCCCACAGGACTTGAAGATTTGGTGTACAAATACTAGAGAGATTAAATATTTATTTTTATTACTTTTGACAGAGAGAGAGACAGACAGACAGAGAGAAGGGGGAGGGCCCAGAGCAATCTCCATAGTTTCACCTCATTAGTTTCCTACTTAGTTTCCTTCCACAGGTGGGTGCGGGGCTGTGCAGGGCAGGAACTAGCTGGGGCCCTCCCACATAGGAAACTCACCCTGGTGAGAACTGAACTGGGGCCACACCCCAGTTCAGCAAGTGGGTCCGTGTGGGCCAGGGCTGGGATTCAATCCTTGGATCCCTGGGCTGCAGAATGAGTGCTTAACCTGCTGAGCCATCCCAGATTGGTCATGGTGGTAGGAGAGTTGGATGCTTGAGACCAAGTTTATGGAGAGGTCAAGGATATCAGTGTGGTAAGGTCTAATAGATGAGGTAGGAGTGGAGGAGTCCAAGAAACTGAGAGGCCACGGTTTTGGAAGGATCATTTGTATGTTGAAGTTGCTTAAAAATTAGAATTGTGAAGTGCTAAAGTCAGAAAAGTTGGAGAGGGTGTAACCCAAACATAGATGATCACAACTAGGGAGAATATAGTGTTTAATGTACTGTTTTATGTATCACAAAATGTAAAGCTAGTGTAGAGGAATAATTTTATTTTTTAAGTATTGATGTTATTGCTTTATACATATAATTTTGAAACTTACTATATCTTTCCATTTATGTACATGTAAAATTTTCTCATTTTTAACTATAGTATTCTATTTGTAGATAAATTACCATAAGGAATGTGACTGATCTCCTATTGATGACTGTCTTCTTGTTCTATTGAAAATAAAAGTATTTTTGGATGCTTAATGTGTAAAAAATTAAGTAGTAGGCTGCAGGGAATATTAAATCAAAACAGATATTTTATCTTTGTATATAAATTAGTTTATAATTTAATAGTTGATCTCTATCTAAATTCTGCTATTGCTGGTCTCCATCCACATAATACTTACCACTTTGTCATTCAATACAAAGGGTTGAGAGAAATATATCTTAGATTATGAGTTGTGCCAAGAAGGTTATCCTAAGGGAACTCTCACTCCTCTCCACTTACAAGTTAAAAGGGAGAACAGATGGACACAGAGAAACTGATCAGAAATTCATAAATTATAATCATATAATTGAAATCAATGGTTAAATATAATCTCCTCTAGCATTTCTAATGTATATTCATTTCTTAAAACTGTGTATTGTTATTAAAACTATTTTATTGGACTATTTTGTCTTTTAGTGAGTGTTTCTGCTCTTAAGGTTTATGTTAATGTCTTCAGGGGGAGTTCAGTTAGCCTTTATTGTACATTTGGAAGACAGTATGAATTACAGATAGGAAAAACTTCTCAGAACGTTCTCTACCGATTAGGGGAGAGTTCCCCTGACCAAATCATAGTACTGTAGGAATCTGAGAACTGTAGAAAGAAAGGATATAATAGGAAGTGAAAATTAGCATTTTCAACTTGATCCCTTTAATAATTTGAGACTCTTGAAATATAAATCAGTTTAAATTTTTTAAATTTGTATTATTTTCTAGTATTTCGCCCCATATCTGCTAATGCCAAACTTCAGATGAATCGTCGATCTGATTTTGACTTTTCTGCCCCCAAGATAAACCTGGATGTTGAGTTACATGACATAGCAATTGAATTTAATAAACCACAGGTGATTTTTTAATGGTATTTTAAATTATGAATTATAATTTGATAAAAACCAACTAAGATTTTAAATGTTATTCAAAAATTATAATGTTGCCAAATCTGAAACATTTAAGAGCCTAAATTTTTTTCATTCTTCAGTATTTCAGTGTCATGGAGCTTCTTGAATCAGTTGATATGATGACACAAAATCTGCCATACAGGAAATTCAAACCTGATGTACCTCTTCACTACCATGCCAGAGATTGGTAAAATCTCTTAAATTTTTTAAATTGAAGTATAATGACCTACAACATTGTATTAGTTTCAGGTGTACAACACAATGATTCAATATTTGTATATATTGCAAAATGGTCACCACAATAAATCTAGTTAACATTCATCACCATATAGAGCTACAAAAATTATTTTTCTTGTGATAAGAACTTTAAGATTTATTTTAGCAGCTTTCAAATATGCAATTCAGTATGTATTTTTAAATATAGTCATCATTCTATACATTACATACCCATGGCTTATTTATTTTATAACTGAATGTTTGTACCTTTTGACCACCTTCACCCATTTTGCCCACCCCCAACCCTCACCTCTGGCAATCTCCACTGTATTGTCTGTATCTACAAGTTCAGTGTTTGTTTTTAAAGATTCCATATATAAGCAAGATCACACAGTATTCTGACTTACTTCACTTAGCATAATGCCCTCAAGGTCCGTTTGTGTTGTCATAAATGGCAAGATTTTATTTATTTTTATGGCTGAGTAATATTCCATTGTGTATATATTACCACATTGTCTTTATTTATTGTTCTGTTGATGAACACTTAGATTGTTTTTGTGTCTTGACTATTGAAAGATAATGTGGCAATCAATGTGGGGATGCATATATCTTTGATTTAGTATTTTCATATTCTTCATATAAGTGCCCAGAAGAGGGATTACATGATCTAATTTTTGTAAGATTTAAAAATATATTATACAAGTGAATATCTTGACATTTTAAAGAATACTTTCATAAGATACCGTCTTTAAGGGTTGATACAAATTATAGTTTTGAGTTGCGATTAGAAATTTGTAGCTGCTTTTGCTTATTCTAATAAAATTGACTTATAGGATTCTTTGTAACAGAATTTACAATTGGAGATACTGGAATACATTCATTTACCGTGTTTTTGAAATTATTAAACTTTATCTTACTTTGTTATCTAGCAATGCTATCTTTAAAAAGTTTCAAATTTCTTTATCAGATACATTAAACTTGTATTATTAAACCTGAAAAGGTTATGGGAATCTATAAAGTACTATCCTTTTTTGAAATTCAAAAGTCTTGTTATTCCAGTATTAAGCTCTTTCCCAAGTTTCTAGAAGTTACAATTACTCTTTCAGTTGACTATTTTAATTATTCCTCAGGACACTAAAGTACTGTTTGCCAGTTAATAATACTTTAATAACTTTTCTGTAGAGGTAATTTTAACTTAGGAAAGAGATAATATTAATTATTTCAAAAATAAATATAGTTGGTAAACAAGTTCTGTGATAATATACCGTTTTCATTGTCTCTGTATTATAGTTATGCATGTTGTTATAGTAAAAACGGTATTTCAATTATATTTCATACTGTTGATTTGAGAGTGTTGAGTGTAGGGTTTTTGTTTTTGCATTTTAACTAGGTGGGCTTATGCTATAAATGGTATTCTTGAAGTAAATGTTTGCCCCCGTTTACGGATGTGGTCATGGAAGCATATTCAAGAACATAGGCAAAAAATGAAGCAATACAAAGAACTATATAAAATAAAGCTAACAAATAAGAAGCCAACTGATGAACTTCTCAGCTCTTTAGAGGTTAGCATTTAAAAAAATTGTTCAATATTTTGTATTACATAACTTCTCAGTGTCTGGTGCCTGTCACTTTCTAGTCATTTGTTTTAATTGTAATTGACCATTCTCTGTCTCTTTTACTTAGATTTTTTTATACTTCTATTCTTACCCTCAGTTGGGTGTGTTATTCTCCTGGGAGCTTTTGGAATTTAACATTATTTTCAATCTGGAGAGATTGGGGTTTATGCAAATAGTAATTGCAGCCTCACATTATTAAACATTTTTAACCCCAAAAGCCTAAAAAGTGTTTGCTACATTGATTCCAGTCTTCTCTGTGTCAGTTTCAGATCATTGTTTCACCGCTGCATTTCCCCTATGTAAGCACCTAGCTGCATTAATCAGAAATAATTTCCTGTGTTCTATACATATTATGCTTATAACTGACAGCCAAATCTGTGCTTATGTATTCTAACTGCCTTTCCTCAACTCTCTGCCTGTCCAAGCTTTACTCACCCTTCAAGTTCTGCTTAAGACCCATTTCTTGTATGAACTTTCCTGATTTTCTTCCCAGATAGAGAGCTCTTTTTCTGTTAATTACTGTGGTGTTCCTGATCTTTATCAACAACTTTATACTAATCTATCTTGAGAATTTTCTAAATATTAGTCATCTCTTAACATTCTAGAAGGAACTGTTCTGCAGATTGATGAAGTACAGCTTAGGGCAACTAAGGGGAGTTAGCCTCTTGAAACTAATGTAACCATTCTGAATCCAGGCCACTTTCTAACTAGGAACTCCCTAAAGATTTTAATTTTTAAGGTAGGAGACTTTCTGAAGACCTGAGCTATTAGAAATGTTTACGTGTTTATAGGTCTTTCGGGTGGCTACAGATTTCCATACTTTGTTTTGGATCTTAATTTGAATCCTACAAGTATGCTGGACAGTAGAACCCCGAGCTTAGTTGTTTTCTAGATAATAGTAAGTCATAGTTGCTTCTCTTTGGGGGAAAAGCTGTTTGAGCATGAAACTCTCAAAAGTAATCATGGTAATGTATAGAGATGTGATAAAAGGCTTAACTTATCTCAATTTATTTCAATAGCTATAACAACTTTGAAATGTTTAAAATTTAAAAAGTTATAAGGGTATGTATACCTACTTGTTAATGAAGACATATGTATGCACAAAATATGAAGGATTTATAATTGCATTTTCAGTTGAAACTAACATTAATTGAACATGTATTTTAATGATTACTAAGTACACATATTACTGAAATAATTTTACCCTTAGCTCTAGTTAAAACCCAAATAAAACTTATTTTAAACAATGTATGTGTGCTATCTTTTAGTATATGTATGTAAATCTTGTAGAGAAATAACTTTTATTTACGTACATGACATGTATGATTTCTTTGTTCAAAAAGTTACTTCATCATTCACTTCATTAGTGATTTCTAAGCTGATGTATATAAGCATTGCTTCTGAGAATTTAATAGGAATATTATGTGACGAATGATCGGTTTTCTGCTCCCTGTTATGTCTTGTCTTTAGTGTATCAGTTTTATAGATTATATACTAAAGTTATTTATATGAAGGTATTTATGTGAACTTTTTTTTATATTTTTAGGAATTGGAAAAATTTCTGGATGTTTTCAATATAACAATAGTGAGACAACAGGCAGAAGTTGAGGTAATATCACATTATCATTCAATTAGTGAAACTAAATCTAGGTTCCGTATAGATTTGACAGGTGCTGTGATATTATTAGGATTGTGCTATAATACATTGTTTCCTAAAAGGGGTTCAAATTTTATTTTTGTGATATATATAAAATTTGGTTTAATGTTTTGCCACATTTAAATCAGACATGTTTTATGGGAGAATATTCTTTCTAAAAATTTGGGCTTATATCAGAGTTCAAGTGAAGCTAAAAAGCCATTTTTTTTTGAAGGAAGGCTAACTACCTGGTGATCCTAAAATCTTATATATGGTTAATGTTATAGATACTGTGTTCTGTTGTCAGTTTGTATATTGATTGCATTTATTCACTCAAGTAGACATGTATGGAAGTATAGGATTTTATTTCTTTTGATTGTTAAGTAATGGATAATTTGTAATTTATTTGAAAATTTATTTTAGGTAAAGAAAGCTGGGTACAAGATTTACAGAGAAGGCACAAAAGATTCAGAGGATAATAAAGGATGGTTTAGCTGGTTATGGACTTGGTCAGAACCAAATGCTAAAGAACAGCAATCAGATATGAAACCTGGAAGTATGTCTGTTTTGTTTTATAGTAGTACGTACAGTTAATCATTAGGTTATGGTAGTGTAACTAATCAAGTATGAAAATTGTTTTGCAGAGAATTCGCTCTCATTAGACATTGTAAGTATATATGCATATAATACACAATTTATCCTTATCAATAAAATATTAAAACATTTTAAACATGGTAAGTAAAAATTAAATAATTTTTTAATCTTTCTAATGTTTACAAAGGAGTTTTATGCCCAGAGGATGTAATAAATACATGTAGCACAGTAATAAATAAGTAAAAATTCTAAAAGAGTATAAATGATTATAAATTTTTGTTGAAATTGTTTTTTGGAAAGATTTTTGTTTCCTAATAAAATGCTTAAGATTATAGCTTTGGACTTTCAGGGGCTTAGGTTTATATCTTAGATCTATCACTAATTAGTACCATGGCCCTGGTAAATTATTTAAGCACTTTGAACCTCAATTTTTAACATTTACAAAATGGAGGGGAATTATGATATCAATAATACATATTTTGTTGCCTACTATAGTACAATTAAATGACTAATACAGTTAAACATTTTGTAAGCTCTTTCTTTGTACTAATATTTAGAGATTTGTGTTGCTATGTTTGGATATTTAGCAATTTATTTTTTTGAGAATAATCCTTCTAAAATTTAAAATGTCATTCTAACTTTCTGTGATTATAGTTTCTTAAAAGTATTATAAAAGTATCAGAAAAGGAGTAAAAGTTACATTTAATTTATCAAAGACAGCTAAATTACAGGTTAGTTTTATCTTACAACTAATTAAAAACACAAAATAATTTTTTATAATTTGTAGGTCTCGAAGAAATGTTGACACCTGAAGAAAAAACTTTACTCTATGAAGCAATTGGCTATAGTGAAACAGCAGTTGATCCAACCTTGCCAAAAACAGTAAGAGGTTTTCTTTCCTTATACCTCATAGATGCCTATTTTTAATTCTTTTAGAAATATGTTACTAACTTATTCTCCTGTCTTTTTCTGGCTCTGTAAGTATTCCATTTTAATTTTCAGGACAAGGATAAATATTATTCTTTACTGTTATTATTCTTTAGTGTTATGTGGTGATTCTTTAATACATAAAGGGGTTGCTTTTAAAGTATTTTCTGGTTTTTGGAAAGAATAAACTATATGAATAAGTATTTTTTGCATTTATGTATGCGTGTATGTACATATATATATATATATATATATGTATTTAAATATTTATTCCTTTGAATATACTTTAGTTTGAAGCCATGAAGTTTTATGTTCACTTGAAAAGTATGTCCATTGTTCTAAGAGAAAAACAAGAAAAACCTGAGCTATTAGATATTGTAGTAGAAGAATTTAGTACTTGGATTGTGCAAAGACCGGGAGCACAAGCAATTAAGTAAGTATCGTTTTCTTTTATCTATAAGAAAATAAATGTCACAGTGAAATTGTAAGTTAGATTATAATCTTACAGTATTTTCTAAAGAGTATTATGGTTTAATGTATCCTTTTGTATTTTTAGGAACATAGGTTTTTCAGTAATTATATATATATATATATATACACACACACATACATATATATATATATATATATATACACACTATGTAATTATTAAAGTAATAAATGTGTAATAGAGAACTGCATGCTGAGGAAACATTGACTCTAAAGGATAATACAAAAATCTCAGCCATCATTATACAAAAAGAAATGGCATTAACAATTTGGTTTTGTATTTGGGAATGTCTTTATTTTACCTTTGTTTTTATAAATAGATTTATTGATATAGAATTTATATATTATGCAGTTCATTCATTCAAAGCGCACAATTCATTTGTTTGTGACACTGTTTGTGTGCCAAATTACATTGGTATATTTATCAGGTTATGCAACAATTAGCACTAATTCCAAAATATTTTTACATCCTAAAAAAGAATCCCTAATACCCATTAGCAATCACTCTTCATTCCCTTTCTCGCCCCAGTCTGGCAACAACTAATATTTCTAAGATTTTGCCTGTTTTGGGCATTTTATATGCATGGAACCATTTAGTATATGACCTTTTCTACCTGGCTTTTTTCACTTTGCGAGATATTTTCAAGATTCGTTCATGGTATAGCATGTATTAATGTGTCATCCTTCTTTATTTCCTGATAATATTACACTGTGTGGGCATACTGCATTACTTTATCCATTCATCAGATGATGGATAGTTGTTCTGTGTCTACTTTGGGGCTATTATGAATAATGCTGCTATGACTATTCATGGACAATATTTTGTGTGAACAGTAAGTTTTTAATTATCTTGAGTATTTACTGAAAAGTAGAATTGTTGCCTCATGTGTTAACACTTTTACATTTTGAGGAATTGCCAGACTTTTCAAAGCAGCTGTACCATTTTACATTTCTACCAGTAGAGTATGAGGTTTCCAATTTATCTGTATTCTTGGCAACACTCATCTGTCCTTTTGATTTTAGCCATCCTAATGGGTATAAACTGGTATCTCACTATAGTTTTGATTTCATTTTCCTGATTTCTAATGTTGAATATCTTTTGTTTTGCTAATTGGCCGTGTCTGTATATTTTTTGGAGAGATACGTATTCAATTCTTTTGCCCCTTTTTAGATTGGTTGTCTTGATCATTATTGAGTTATAAGAGTTCTTTATATGTTATTGATAAGAGTCTCCTATGAGATAAAATACGAGTGTAACAAGTACATACTGAAACAGTAATTTCTCCCAAATAAAATTTCAGACCTGATGACTTCATTGGTGAATTCCACCACCGAACATTTAAGGAATGAATACCAATTCTTCACAAACTCTTCTAAAGAGGAGATAACACTTCCCAACTCATTATACGAGGACACTATTATCTTAATACAAAAACCAGACAAAACCATCACAAAAACTACAGACCAGTATCTCTTAACAGATGTAAAATTTTCAACAAAATACTAACAAAGCAAATCCAGGAATATACAAAAAAGATTATACATATTACAAAGTGAGACCTACATGATAATAAAGATTATTTTAACATCTGAAAATCCATTTAAGTAATATACCACATATTAAAAGAATAAAGGACAAAAAATATGTGATCATCTCAACAGACATAGAAAATGATTTGACAAAATCTAATAACTTTTCATGATAAAAACAAATTTCAACAGACTAGGAATAGAAGAGAACTTTTCCACCTGATTAAAGACATACCACACTAAAATTATATTTAATAGTAAGAAGACAAGATGCCCATCCTGACCACTTCTATTCAATTGGGCAAGAAATGAAAGGAAAAGCATCTGCATTGTAAAGCAAGAAGTAAAATTATATTTGCAGATGACATTTTCGTGTATGTAGAAAATCCTAAATAATTCACTAAAAAACTATTGGAACTAATTAGCAAGTTTATTACGTTGCAGGTTATAAGATCAACATACAAAAATCAGTTGTATTTCCACACACTTGTAATAAACGATTCAAAAATGACATTAAAACTATTTCATTTATAATAGCACTGTCAATATAATAAGAATAGTTTGCATGACATTGATGTAACCTGGCAGCCAAGGAAAGTGGACTGGAATGCACATGTGTAAACAATGACAACTTCACTATACTAGTCGGTGGGGTTGCTAGACACCATTGAGTGAAAATGTATACTAAGTATTTGTCACATTTAAAATGACTGAGCGAGTAGAGCAACAAATCTGCACTAAATTTTGCATTAAGCTTGAACATTCTTCTACAGAAAATATTTGGATGATTCATAAGGCATTTGGGGATGATGCAGTGAGTGCTGCCTAAATAAAAGTGTGGCACAGTGCTTCAAAGATAGTCGAGAATCTCTTGAAATTGATCCACTTCCTGGAAGCCCTGCAGCAAGCAGAACACCTGAGCATGTGAAAAGTGTATGGGTTGCAGTCAACAAAGATCGGTGATTGACAGTGTGTGAACTAGAAGCTGATCTTGGGATTCCAAAAACTGTGTATGAGATTTTAGCACAGGATCTTGGCATGAAACGTGTTGTGGTAATATTTGTTCT
Source organism: Craseonycteris thonglongyai (assembly GCA_004027555.1). Taxonomy (NCBI): domain Eukaryota; kingdom Metazoa; phylum Chordata; class Mammalia; order Chiroptera; family Craseonycteridae; genus Craseonycteris; species Craseonycteris thonglongyai. The sequence continues at coordinate 25,201 of PVKE010010098.1, read as the reverse complement.
GTAGCTTCTGCTGCCAGAAGAAAAGGAACGTTGTGCTGCAGTTGCTTATGGCTTGTTTCAGACTGCTACCAATGAACCAGATTTCCTCAAGAAGATCATAACTGGAGATGAATCATGGGTCTATGGCTTTGATCTGGAAATGCAAGCCTACTCCTATACACAATATTTCTTGTATCTTGTATCTTCTTCACTAAGTACCTCTATTTTTTATAGTTCATGGCTGGATACTTTACAGACAGACCTCATAGGTCAATTTATATTTTCTATTTCTTTTTTTTGTCAGTTTTGGTAGTTTGTTTCTTTCTAGGAATTTGGCCATTTCATCTAATTTGGCATATATTTGTTCATAGTATTACCATGTAATCCTTTTTTTTCCTGTGAGGTTGGTAGTAATGTCTTTTTTCATGTGTGATGAAAATGTTAGTAGGAGATGAAAGAAAAGAGAAGATAAAATTATTTGAAATAATGACTAAGAATTTTCCCAAATAAATGTCAGACATTAAACACAGACCCAAGAAGCTCAGAGAACATTGAGCAGAATAAATGCAACAAACAAACAAACAAAAAACTATACAACTAGGCCACGTTTCAAACTGCAGAAAATCAAATATATAGAAAAAATTCTGAAAGAAGCCAGAGGAAAAATACCTTACCTATAGAGGAGCAAAGATAAGAATTATATTCATCTTCGTAGAAACCATACAAGCAAGGATAAAGTGTAGGGAAAATTTTACTGCACGAGAGGAAACAACACACCAACTTATAATTGTGTAACTTATGAAATTTTTCATCAAAAGTGAAGGAGAAATAGACTTTTGTAGACAAACGAAAATTAGGGGAAATTGTTGCCACTAGACTTGCCTTTCAAAACATATTAAAAGAAGTTCTTTAGAGATAGAATAAAATAATGTAAGACAGGAACTCAGATCTACATGAAAGTAAAAGCACTAAAGAAGTAAAAATGGTGGTAAAAATGAAAACTTTTTTCTTCTTCATTGAACTAACAAATACACAGATTCATGGTAATAGTAGCAATATATTTGGTTATGTATGCTTCTGTATAAGTTTAATATGCATGCTTACAGATGCTTATATGGAAGTAAAATGAATAATAGCAATCAGGAATGAAGAACAAATTGGGTATTTTTGTTATTATAAAACTACCCGTGAAGTAGTATAGTGCTATTTGAAAGTTAACTTGGATCAATTATAAATATATTTTTATTTATTTTTGACAGAGAGAGAGAGAGAGAGAGAGAGAGAGAACTGAACTGGGGGAGCTCCCAGTTCAGCATATGGCTCCGCACGGGCTGGGGCCGGGATTCGATCCCTGATCCCTGGTGCTGCAAAGTGAGTGCTTAACCCACTGAGCCACCCCGGCTTCCCCTGGATCAATTATAAATGTATATTGAATGCTCTAAGGCAACCACTATAAAAAGTTAAACAAAAACAAATGAACAGACAACCCTATAACTGATATGCCTAAAAGGAGAGAAAATCGAATCATATAAAATGCTTAGTTAAAATCACAAAAGACAGGGGAAGCTGATACGGTTCAGTGGGTTAAATGCTTGCTTTGCAGCCCTGGATGACCAAGAATTGAATCCCGGCCCTGGCTCGTGTGGACCCATATGATGAACTGGGGTGTGCTTCCCATGTGGGAGGCCCCAGTTCGGCTCTTGCCTCCTAGTTCAGCCCCTGGCCTGAGGGGGTGTGCCTCCCAAGTGGGAGGCTCACAGCCCAGTTCCCACCCTGTGTGACCCCCACCTACCTGTGTGGAATGAAAACTGATGATGTGCAACTATGGAGACTGCTCTGGGCCCTTCCCCTTCCTGTCTCTGTCTGTCTCTGTCTCTCTGTCTCTGTCAAAAACAATAAAATCTTTAGAAAAATCACAAAAGACAAAAAGGGCATAAAAGATAAAAGCACAACAATAAACAAGAGCAACAAATAAACAGTAAGATTATGGTAGTTTTTAATGTTAGAAGAATAAGAAGATAAGCTAAGATTTCCTCCCACTGGTGCCCATGGTAGTTTCCTTTTGTGAGTTTTTCTGGTAAACTGTGATTCCATCTGTGCCCCTGTTTGTCTCTCCTTTCTTGGGGGCAGTAGTTTGCCCTGTGTCTTGCCCTCTGTTACATATCTAAAAAGAGTTGTATTTTTTTTTTTCAGTTTGTTCAGCTTTCTACTTGTTGTTAGTACAGAATGGTGACCCCTAACTCTCCATAGCTTTATTTTTCTATAGCTTTTTAATGTAAATAGTGGCCATTGTGAATTAGTTTATTTCAAATCAGATCAAATATTATATTTTCTTTGATATGAATGGAATGCAGTAGCAGAAAATGCAAAGTGAAGTTGTTTTTATTTTTATTTTCAATTTGAAAAATACTATAAAATTGTATTGATTGCTAATTTTTGTTCTGTTTTCATGCAGATTTGAAACCAAAATAGATTCATTTCATGTTACTGGCTTACCAGACAATTCAACAAAACCCCGCCTCCTGTCATCTTTGGATGGTGCCACATCACTCTTCCAAATTATTTTTGAGACAAATCCATTAGATGAAACTGTTGCTCAAAGGTGTATCATAGAAGCTGAACCTCTAGAAATAATATATGATGCCGTAAGTATTTTTTACATTTCTGTTTCAGTATGTTTCAATTTGGTTTGATTTTGTGCCTAATTTTAATGATACTTATTTTAATAGAGAACAGTGAATAGTATAGTGGAATTCTTCAGACCACCAAAAGAAGTAAATCTGGCACAACTCACTTCAGTGACTTTGACAAAACTTGAAGAATTTCGTGATAAGACAGCAACAGGTAAAAATGCTTGTATTAATTTTGGTGAATTAAATACTGAATCCTATACTAAACTTATTAGTTATGTTAAAGTGACTTTAATAAAGTATTTTTAAAGATTTATTTTTATTGTTTTTGACAGAGAGGGAGACAGATGGATAGAGACAGAGAGAAGGGGGAGGGCCCAGAGCAGTCTCCATAGTTGACAGCATTAGTGTTCCATATGGTTTCCACTCCACAGGTGGGCATGGGGCTGTGCAGGGCAGGAACTGGGCCGGGAGCTTCCCGAATAGGCCCCGGGAAGAACTGAACTGGGAACCCACCCCAGTTCAGCATATGGGTCTGCCTGGGATGGAGCCGGGATTCGATCCTCGGTCTCCGGGTCTGCAAAGTGAGCACTTAACCCACTGAGCCATTCCATCTTCCCCTAATAAGGTATTTTTAAATTTATATTTCTAAAAATTTATTTTTATTTTTTGACAGAGAGAGAGAGAGTGAAGATGGGGCGGGCCCTGAGCAGTCTCCATAGTTGTACATCATTAGTTTTTGGTATAGTTTCATTTCACAGGGCAGGAACCAGGCCGTGAACCTCCCAAATGGGAAGTTTGCCCTGGTGAGAGCTGAACTTGGGGCACACCCCAGTTTAGCATATGGGTCTGCACGGGCAGAGGCTAGGACTCGGTCTTTGGACCCCAGGTCTGCAAAGTGAGTGCGCAACCTGCTGAGCCACCCCAGCATCCCAAATTTATATTTATAGACCAGAGAAGTTTAATTGAAATTAATTTGTTATTTTTATATTTAAATTCAGATATGACAAAAATAATTTCTTACACTCAGGTAAAATCCATTAACCATATTCAAGTTAATTACAAAATTTTGTTAGGATTTTTGGAATTCTATTTATGACAGAAAATGACTTGTCAATTCTTGTGTAAAATCATGGAGCCTCTTGCAATGGCCTTTTTATTTAATGACTGTCCTTGTGATTCAATTCTCTTGTGAATTTTTCTAACCTATACTCATTTTGAACAAAATGTTCAGTTTAACTGCACGTGCTCTTGACTGCAGTATGGGATTATTATGCACATTAAATAAACTGCATCAATTCTTTTCAATCTAGCTATTCAGAATTTTACATATTAGGTTTTTATTATTTTTAGTTTCTCACTATTCATATTAAATAAATCTGGTTCTCATGATACAGTTCTTGTGTAGGTTTTTTGTTATTGTCTTTTATGAACTAAGGTTTGAATATCAGATTTCCAAACTTTATAAATCAACATTGTTTATTCATTTAAACTGATTCAGTGGCTACTTATAGAATTTCATCTTTAAGGAATAGTTTTCATCTCATAGGGTCATAATAATTTGATAATTGATAATAATTTTAGAATTAAAAGCCAAGAGTGGACTTGGGAACATAAAATAGATTAATGTGGTATATAAATCATATACAAGTGAATTGATTAAATTTATTAGGAAAAAACACCTCAAATGAGTGAAATACCTAAGGAATGGGGAACTCTGGTTTGTTGCCTTTTTTTCACAGATGGTTTTGTTTTTGACAATATTTAATAATTCAGGATTTTTTTCTTGCCTCAATAATATCATAAAGAACAAGTATCATTGTTTAATATGGTCGATGTACTTGGATTAAGTTCAAAATTGGAAAGAATTATACAGATTCTAATGTAGCAGTTTTGAATAAATGTTTTATACAACTTGATTTTTTTAGATGTGTTACCTCTTGAGTTATACCCAAATTGAGTTTATGGGTTAAAATCATTTATTTGAGGAATCATTCTAATTTTGTACTCAGTTATATTTAATTAGGAATGTACACATTGACTAACAAATATTTTTACAGATATTTTGCTCAAAGTCATTTTAAAATTAATACTAATTTTGCATTATTTTAAGACTGTGCTACCAATGCATTTATTTAATAATTCTCTACTTTTGGAGTAGTTTGTGAAAAGTATTCATTGTGAAGATTTATATTTTCTGCAGGTCTACTATATGTTATTGAAACACAGAAAGTTCTTGATCTCAAAATTAATTTGAAAGCTTCATATATTATTATCCCACAAGATGGAATTTTTAGTCCTACATCAAATCTGCTTCTTTTGGATCTTGGTCATTTAAAGGTATATACTAATAATAATTGTTTTAGAGTATGGCACTTTGGGTACCGGTATTTCTTTGTTTAAAATGTATTTTGTTTTTAGAGAGTTTGATTTGGTATGTTGGTTTTTAGATTTATGGTCAATATTATGGTTTGAGAAATCTTTCTGGTGAATAAAGTTCTTTCATTTGATTAGGTAGTTTTCTTATATTTCTAAAAGCAAAATGAACCTTTGAACTCTGCAGGTCACAGGTAAATATAAAAATTATATTTATATATAGAATTGGAGAATAATGCTTAAACTTTTCAATTTAAGCTTATTACTTGATTAGAAATATATGGAATGGGAGGGAGTTCTGGAAGTAACCAAATATATATATATATATATCTTAATCCTTCTGAAATGTTTTGTGCATATAACTTTAGGTAATTGACATTTTAATGTTTTTATTAAATAATCCTCAGTTGAGAGATGAGTATCTTGCATTTACCTAAGTTATTTTCTATTCTATCCAATTATGTATATTTTTCTTCCTTAGTTTTGAATAGAGAATAATTTTTTGTGTGTTTTCAGATCTGCATTATTTAATATAATATCCACTGGTCACATGTAGTTGATTGATTAAAATTAAATTAGATTAAAAATTTTAGTTTTTTAGTCACATTAGCTACAGTCAAGTATTTATTAGTCACAAGTGGCTTGTGACTACTGTGTTAGTGCAGATGGAGAGCAATGTCATCCTTATAGAAAGTACTATTGGACAGCACTGCTCTACATCATTAAATGTGGAGGATTAGTTACAACAATTTAAATACTCACTATGTATAGATAATATTAGAATGCTTCCTGGGTACCTCACAAAAATGTGCCTTTCCTTGATCAAATCAAGTTTAGGAGATCTGATATCATTCTCCTTTATTCTAATTTCTTTATTCTTCAGTTGGTAATTATGCATACACCTGTTGCATTTATAGGTATAATAATTTTTATACAGCTAATTATTCATATTTTAATTTGGTTATGGAGCTGATTGAAGGCAATATGGTATAGTGGAAAGAGCATAAGGTCAAGAGTAAAGGTGCCTATCTAGTTTTGTGGTCTTAGGCAATGTGCTTAACCTTTGCTTAAAATGTATTAGTTTTCAGAGAAATAATCAGTTTTGATTGTGTACAAATAAACTATATAAAATAGAGCGATAGAGGGAAAAGATTAAAAATATTTACACACGCATGCTGTACAAAAGGAATCCAGTTGTGTTATATGAAAAATAGAGGCATGTATGGCTGGATCTTTTTTCTGGGTAGCCCTTGTATATGTAAATAAGAACTTTATATCTTCAGCAGTGTATAAAGTTATGTATATGTAAATAAGAACTTTATATACTGCTGTGGAGCGCTCTAGGATGTTTATTTGAAAAAAGTAGTGTGCATAGTTCTCCAATAAAGGAGAAATAGAAATATAACTTTCTTGGGGTAGCATAAATGGCAGAAGTTAGACTAAAATCTAGCTATAGAAATACAGAAAAAAATTTTTTTAATTTATTTTTATTGTTTGTTTGTTTTTTTTGACAGAGAGATACAGAGACAGAGAGAAGGGGGAGGGCCCAGAACAGTCTCCATAGTTGCACATTATTTGTTTTTCCACATAGTTTCATTCCACAGGTGGGAGTGGGGCTGCACAGGGCAGGAACTGGGCTGGGGTCTTCACCCCGGTGAGAACTGAACTGGGGGCACTCCCCAGTTCAGCATATGGGTCCACACGGGTCGGGGCCGGGATTCGATCCTTGGTTCCCGGGGCTGCAAAGTGAGTACTTAACCCACTGAGCCATCCTGGCTTCCCAGAAATGTTTTATAAACAATATTTTTCTCTTGTTTTTAATAAAAAGGTTTATCAGATTTTAAAAAATTTAGATGAATTATTCTGCAGATTGGCTTGGCTTCCTTCTTTTAATATAAAAATTGGGAAATATAACAATATGTGAAAGTTCACTTTATACCTAAGTTCATTATACATGTCTTGAATAATGACATTTCTAGTAGCCTTATAATATATGTCAACTTGTGAGCTTATCCTCTATTAACTTTTCATATTATAATATATTTTGAAAGATAAATACTTTATAGTTAAATTTTGAAGTATTTTGCATACACTAAACTATTGAAATTAACTTCAAGGTGACAAGTAAAAGTCGTTCAGATTTACCAGATATAAAACAAGGTGGGGCCAAACTTGAAGAGATAATGCATAGAGCTTATGATTCCTTTGATATTCAGCTTACGAGCATACAGCTGCTTTACAGCAGAGTTGGTAAGTATACAATGCTTTATTTATTGTTGTTGAAATGATTAATTAGGTTTTTAGACGGTTTCTCTGAAGACCTTTATCCTAAATATGCTAGAACTTTTATGTTTTTTAATTAGTAGTAGATAGTAGCAGTATTTTAACTAGGAGCTATTTTACCTTGCAAGAGACATTGTCAATTTCTGGAGACATTTGGGTTATTACAAGTGGACAATGGAGGGTACTGCTACAATGTAGTGGGTGGCGTTTAGGAATACTACTAAACATCTACAATGAAGAACATTATCCCACAACAGAGACTTAATTGGCCCAATGTCAGTAATACTGAGATTGAGAAATCCTGATCTAGAATAGTATTTTCTAACCTTTGGACAAGGTTGGAAAACACTGGCACATTTTCAAAATATTGGTATCATACGGTGTGATAACCAAAAGAGAGTATTCAAGGTATTGAGGCAACCAGCCTAGGGGCTCTTATTGTCCCTGCTGTAAATAGCCACTCAAAGACTGAGGTGGGTCAGTATCTTAGGAATACTTTACCCTGTTCACTTTGTTGTACTAATCAGGGGTCTCTGATACAGATAACGTTTTTTAGATGAAGTCAGCAGAGCCAGAAATTCACTTGTCAGGAGCCACTAAAGGATAGTGACCAATCCCTAATTGAGCCCTCTTTCCACTGTGTCATTTTGCTTCTGAAGCCCTGGAATGTTGTTAGTGACTTTTCAGATAATTCATCAAAGGTAGATAGATTCATGGCTCTAGAGCTCTGAAGGTGGTTTTAGAGCTTTATGTACTGTATATGTATATGGTCAAATTTTAATGATCTGAGCTAACTAATGCGAGAAAAGCAGTAGAGACCCCAAAGTATGGTTATTTAAAATGTTAGTTTATATAGGACTGGAACATTTGAATTTTATTTCTTTAATTATATTTACTTTATGGTAATGAATTTTGTTTCTGTGTTAATCATGTTCCAGTTGGTATAGAAGGAACCAAGAAACATAGTGGGAGGCAAATTTAAATTGTTTATAGGAAATTCATGAATTTTTTAGGGAATAAATTACTTTATTTTGGTATGTTTAATACATTTTGGCCACTTGTTTTTGAAGTCCATTAATTGTATGAGTATTTAATATTTAAGATATTGAGATTATTTGTGATAAAAATTTAAATATGTCATTATTATCTGAAAATTATTGGAATATTTTTGATAAGCATGAACTATTCTTAAATATTTTTCAAGCAGGTTTTTTTGACATTGGGAAACTTTATGTAACTGTCATACAGTCTCTTGATAAATACTCAGACACAGGTTTCTGAATATCCTATTTTTTTATCCTGTAAATTGAGACATGAAGGGAATATTTATCTCAATACTGTTGAATTTAAAAATTGGAATAAAGTCCATCTTACTACCTTTCTCCACGTGTCTAATCTTTCATTGGCTTGGTTTTCCTTGACTGAGGATTTTATCTGACTCATGGAATTATTAGGTTCAAATGAGGTAATGTATATAATGTATTTCAGTGCACATCCTTTTGGTGTTTTTTTCAATGTATGTGCCTATGAGTGTATGGGATGTGCTTGTGTCTTTATGAGTGGGATTATTTGTTTTATATCCTGATTTTTGTTTTCATTTACCAGTAATACGTTGGGCACTTAAATTCATGATTTTTATTTGCTATCTAATTACTTAAGGCTGTGCTGTCAGTTATTTAGCCATTTCCTTATTGAACAACTAGGCTTGTAACACTGCAGTGAGTGTTGCCAGAGGGTCACATATTAGCAGACCTGGTTGTAAGTTGCAGCTTTATCAGTCACTTTTGACCATAATCAAGTTATAAATTCTTCTGAGTCTCAGTTTCCTAAAAGTGGGATGATTATACATCTTTGTGAAAATTCAATGAAAGTTTAAACATTGCCTAGAACAGTGCCAGTTATAAATCTTGAATAAATGGTCGCTTTTATTAGTTAATACTGAAGAACTGCGTTATTCCCTAACTTATCCATTGTTGCCTTAGAGTCATGTTTTTTGTTTGTTTGTTTTTTTAGGCAAGGTGTCTGTTGTTGTAGTGATTATCAATGGATGACAGTAGATTTGACTAAAATTATGTGGTTTTTTTTAAATAAGCATTTTTATTAAAACATAGAGTCTTATGAAACAGAATCAGGAAAATGATGAAAAGGAAAAGAATTTCCTGCTGATTGTGTGTGTATGTGGAAATGTGGTATTGAGATTATCTATATTTGGAACGATTCCCCTATCATGCAGTATGTGATTATGAAGTATTAATAGTAACTTTATGTGCAGTGTGTTTTTCAAATTATTCATGGGTTAAATATGTACATTGTTAAATTTGTTTTCTGTAATTAGGTGAGAATTGGAAAGAAGCACGAAAACTCAATGTATCTACGCAGCATATTTTGGTACCTCTGCACTTCAATGTGGAACTCTCTAAGGCCATGGTTTTCATGGATATAAGGATGCCCAAGTATGTATTGTCTGTTTTATGTGATTATAGATTTTCTCAGTAATTCTATAGGTAAGGAAATACCATATTTCGTTGATTATGTGTGTGTGATAAAATATATATAATGGTGCATTTGCATTGTTGTGCAACCATCACCACCATCCATTTCCAAAACTTTTTCATCTTCCCAAACTGAAACTCTGTACCCATTAAAACAAGAATAGCCTCCTTCCCCCTCCCCCACTTTATGAGACAATCACCATTCTATGCTATGTCTCTATGATTTTGACTACTTTAGATTCAATTGACCCTTGAACAACAACAGGCATTTGAACTGTTTGGGCCCACTTAAATGCAGATTGTTTCAAGAAGTATACAGTTGGTTCCTCTGTATGCTCAGGTTTTGCATCTGTGGAGTCACCCCACCATGGATCGAAAACATTGTTTTGGATCCATGCTGGGAATCCATGGATATGGAGGGCTGAGTTAAGTTATACTCATTTGTGGATTTTTAACTGTGAGGGGGATCGGTGCCCCTAATTTCCTGTGTTATTCAAGGGTCAACTATATGTCAAAGTGGAATCTTCACAATATTTGTCCTCTTTGGGTTTTTTCCATATCATAATGTCTTCAGGGTTTATTCAGGGAGCACACAGAATTTCATTTTTTTTTAAGGCTGAAAGATAGTCATTGTATGTATATATCACAATTTGTTCATTTGTTGATGGTTATTTGGGTTCTTGTAATAATGTTTGGCTGTTGTAATAATGCTTCTGTGAACATTGATATACAAAAATCTATTCAAGTCTCTGCTTTAAAATTTTGGGGGGGGTTGGCTATATGCCTAGAAATAGAATTGCTGGATTTTTGTGGTAATAATGTTGCTAATTTTGTGAGGAACTGCCCTGCTATATTCCTATTACTAGCAGTGTACAAGGATCCCAGTTTCTCTTACCGATATTTCTTTACTAACATGTGTTATTTTCTTATTTTTTTTTATAATATCCTTCCTGATAGGTGCGAAGTAGTATCTAATTAAAGTTTTTTTAAGAGTATTTTTTAAAAGATTTATTTTATTATTTTTGACAGAGACAGAGAGACAGAGAGAAGGGGTAGGACCCAGAGCAGTCTCTATAGTTGTATGTCATCAGTTTTGTTTTGTTTTTTTGCATGGTTTTGTTCCACACAGGTCGGCAGGGGCTATACAGGAAGGGAACTGGGCTGGGAGCCCCCACATGGGAGGCTTGCCCCCTCGAGCCAGGTGCTGAACCAGGGTGGGAGGGGGCGAGATCTAAACTGGGGGCCTCCCGCTTGGGAAGCACAACCCAGTTCAGCTTATGGATCTGCACAGGCCGGGGACAGGATTCGATCCTTGGTCCCTGGGGCTGCAAAGCGAGCGCTTAACCTGCTGAGCCACCCCAGCTTTCCCTAATTACAGTTTTGAATTGCGTTTCCCTAATGATTAGTGATGTTAAGCATTTTTTCATGTACTTATTAGCCAGGTATGTATTTTTGAGAAATGTCAATTTATGTCTTTTATCCATCTTTTAATTTGATTTCTTTTTGTTGTTGTAGGAGTTTGTTTTATTTTTCTGTTTTTAATATGTTCTATATATTTACTCTTTATCAGATACATGAGTTGCAAATATTTTCTTTTCTTTTATGGATTGCTTTATTTATCACTCTTTTGACAATGTTCTTTAATACATAAAAGATTTAAATTGGATGAAGTCAATTTTTGTTACCTGTGTATTTGGTGTCAAATCCAAGAAATTATTATTTTTTTAAAGATTTATTTTTTTATTGTTTTTGACAGAGACAGAGACAGATAGACAGAGAGAAGGGGAAGGGCCCAGAATAGTTTCCATGGTTGTACACCATCAGTTTTTGACATAGTTTTGTTCCACGTAGGTGGCCGGGGGCCGTGCAGGGCAGGCACTTCCCGCATGGGTAGTATGCCCCCTGGAGCCAGGGTCTGAACCAGGGGGCAAGAAGAGAACTGGGGGCCTCCTGCATGGGAAGCACACACCAGTTCATCATATGGGTCTGCATGGGCCAGGGCCGGGATTTGATCCTCGGTCCCTGGGGCTGCAAAGAGAGAGCTTAACCTGCTGAGCCATCCTGGCTTCCCCACCAAGAAATTATTATCACTGTGTCTTGAAGCTTTTCTTGTATATTTTTTTTTCAAAAGGTTTTTTACTTTTCACTATTATGTTTAGTTCTTTTATTCATTTTGAATTAATTTTTGGATATGGCATAAGGTAATGATCCAGCTTCATTCTTTTGCATATATGGCTATCTAGTTTTCCTAGCACCATTTGTTGAAGTCTGTCCTTTCTTCCATTGAACCATCTTGGTATCCTTGTTGAAGATCATTTACCAACCTTGCAAGGGTTTATTTCTGTTCTCTTCCCTTGGCCTCTGTGTTTGTGTTTGTGCCAGTACCACACTGTTTTTATTATTGCAACTTTCTATTAAATTTTGAAATCATGAAGTGTAAGTCATTCAACTGTATTCTCTTTCTAGATTGTTTTGGCTATTTGGGGTCCTTGAGGTTTCTTATGAATAGTAGGATGGATTTTTCTGTTTTCACAAAGTATATCATTGAGATTTTTGTTATGGATTGCATTGGATCTATAAATGCTTTTAGTTGTTACATCTTAATATTAAGTCTTCCAGTCCATGAATATGATACATCTTAACTTTTCTTTAATTTCTTTCAGCAGCATTTTGTAGTTTCCAGTGTATGTCTTTACTTCCTTGGTTAAGTTTATTCTTTTTGATGCTATTATAAATAGAATCGTGTTTTTAATTTCCATTTTGGATTGTTTATTGTTAGTTCGTAAAACTCAACTGATTTTTCTAGGGTGAAGTTGTATTCAGCAACTTTGCTAAATTTATTAGCTCTAACTTTTTGTGTGGAATTGTTAGGGTTTTGTACCTGTAGGATCACTTCATCTTTGAGTAGATGTAATCCAAATTTGAACAGTCAATTTTACTTCCATTCTGATTTGGATAGCTTTAATATCTTTTTCTTGCCTAATTACTCTGGCTAGAATAATCAATATTCTGTTGAATAGAAGTGATTCAAGCCATCATCCTTTATCCTGAGGTAGAGGAAAAGCTTTCTGTCTTTCACTATTGAAGATGTTAGCTGCAGTTTTTTCGTATATGACCTTAATTAGGTTGAGGTGGTTTCCACCTACTCTTAGTTTCTTGAATGTTTTTGTTGTGACATAGTTTGATACCCCTCTCTATATGTGTGTATTGTATAAAAATTTTCTTATTAGTTATCAGGGAGATTATGTGCAACATAATAAAGTTATAATAGTATTAAAATTGACATCGACTTAATTTTAATTGCACACAAAGCTCGATAGCTTTACTGCTCCACTCCCTCCACTTTCCATTCCACACAGGTGGATGTGGAGCCACGTGTCACGGAAACCGACTTGGGGGCCTCCTGCATGGGAGGTGAGAATGTTCACCACTATCCGGTTGGTTACCAGTTGCACCACAGTTCAGCACATGGGTTTGCATGGGTTGGGCCCAGTCTCCAAACCTTGTGGTTACAAGGCAAGTGCCCTACTTATCGAGCTATCCCAGCATTCTCTGTTCAGTGCCTATCTTAATGTAAAGTAGTGGAAATGAGATAATATGTTAGGAAAGAAAAACTATTACACTAAAAGTACAAACCATAGATTTACTTTTACAATATTCATGACAGTTAATATTGTTATTGATTATTTTTCACACACTCATGAACAGCCTAGCATTACCCCAGGAGTATGTGTACCATCCCTTGGGAACCAATGAACCAGACTGAATTGTTTAGTTGATTTAGTCCTAAATAGTTTTAGTCTGTAGCTAGCCATTTCACCTCTTATTTCCACCACTTCTTTTTCTCTTCCTTATAAACATTCAAACCTCAGTCACAGAACTATTTCAAATTTAACCAAAGACACATCTAACACCGACCAACCAGTTTCAAGGACATTTTTACTAGAGAGGCAACAAAGGAATATTCTCATTATAGTGCTCAAGACTTTGTGCCTAAAGTATAGAAAGAGGGGTAGAGGAAAGTAGTTATAGTTTGGTCTTCCCATATGCGATGGTATGCACCAGGTTTCTTCTACTTACTATTCTCTCTGTGTGAAAGGGGGATACCTAAGAAAAACCTATACCTTTCTTTGTAACCTTTTAGGTTATAGTGACTCTTTCCACTAGCAGACATTGTGTAGCATTTTCAGTCTTGTTCTTCTAGACTTTCTTCTTCTATTAATAGAAAGTCAACTTGCAACCTGAGATTCTTAAAGTAGAGCAATGCCAGCAATCTGAGGAAAGAAATTCATTCTATATATTTTATTGTTTTTTATAATACAGCATTGAGTATAGTTTGATTTTAAGTACAGGGTTTAGGTTCTTTGGTTCCTCTCCAAATTTCCTCCTGCTTATTTGCTGTTGTCTAATATTTCTTATAAAGTTTGTCAGTATGTGGTAAGGACAAAAATTTATATGATTTTATTTTGTAAATGCATGTGTATGAATTGATTTATTTTTGCAATATCTTTTCTTTTTATTTGGTAAGTATACTACTAGAATCTAGGAACTTATGAGATGTCAGAAAAAAAGTGATATTACTCTGAGGGAAGAAAAGGTTAATTTATCTTGCTTTGGATTCTTCTATCAGTAAGTATGTGATTAGGGAGAATTTGTGTCCTGTAATGAAGCGAATAAGTATAGTGTATCAAGAATTAAAATAGGTAGTGAAAATCTCTAGATAGATAGATAGATAATGGATGCAAGATCATGAGAAATTAATTCAGTGTAATAGTCAGCAAACTTTTAGTGAAGGAGCAGATATGAGTAACACATAATGTAAGCTGGAAGTTTTATACTGTATCTGTCACAACTAGTGAACTCTTGTTTTAGTGTGAAAGCAGCCATAAACAATACATAATGAACAGGTATGGCTGTGTTCCAATAATACTTTATTTACAAAATAAGTAGTAGGCTGGATTCACCCATAATCATAGTTTGCCAGCCTCTGGTTCAGTGCATTACAGCCAAAATGACCAAAAAAAGGGAAAAGGCACCAGGAAAACCATTTGAACTGTATTCTAATGGTACTAAAAGGGCTATAGTTTAGGTAGGACCAGAGAAATATACCAAAAATAATCACATACAGAAACTATAATGATTTAGAAAGATGGAATCTGAGAAACTTTTGATAACAGTTTTATAAGTTGTGAGTAGTATAAATATAAAATCCTGGAACTCTAGAAGTGTTAGCTAGTTATTTTGTTTGTTTTTGATTTTGTTTTTAAGTTTGAGCTTAGAACGTGTAAGGCAGTATAAAAGGAAGTTCTCTATTATTTGGGAGGTAGTTTTTGCTGCCTATCATTTTTAGGTTATAGAGACATATTTAAAGAAATGAAAAGAAGTATAGATACGTTTAATGAGACCGATTCATAATATGTTCCTAAGTTAAACTAGTATATATGGGATTTATTACAAATGTTTAAGCTGTTAGAAGTAAGAGAAAGCTTATAGTTTTCTTTATGAATTCAGATATATTTTTAGAATGATAACCTTAGTAGTCAATGTGCATGAATTGAAAAAATAAAGTTTTAGGAAAAGTGCAGGGATAAAAATGGTGAATGAAAATTTGCTTTCTCTTTGATGTCAGTCTCTGCATTATTTTTTAAAGACTTCATTTATTTTAGAGCAGTTTTAGGGTCACAGAAAATTGATGGGAAAATACAGAAATTTCCTACATACACCCTGGATCCAGCTGTACATAGTCTTCCTCATTAATAACATTCTTCATGAAAGTGGTACATTTGTTACAGTTGATATACCTGCATTGACATCATATTCACCCGAAGTCCTTGGGTGTACATTGCAGTTCACTCTTGGTGGTGTACATTCTCAGAGTTTGGACAAATGGCTAATGTCATGTGTCCATCTTCATAGTATCATAGAGAGCAGTGGTTTTCAACCACTGGTCTGAGGACCAGGTCTGGTCCACCAGAAATTTCCTGCCGGTCTATGAAATAATTTCAATCACACTGAGTTAAATTTATTCTCCTCTTATAAATACATCCTGTGAATATGAAAATACTTCATGGACTGGCAGGAAATTTCTGGCAGACCATACTGTGTCTGTGGACCAGTAGTTGAAAACGACAGATATGGAGTATATCACTGCCCTAGGAGTCTTTTGTGATATACCTATTCATTCCTCTACCATCCTCAACCCTAGCAAACACTGACCTTTTTACTGTGTCCATAGTTTTGCCTTTTCCAGAATGTCATATAGTTGGAATCACATAATATGCTCCCTTTTCTGATTGGCAACTTTCACATAGTAATACGTGTTTAAAGTTCTCCCATGTCTTTTCATGACTTCATAGTTCACTTCTTTTTAGTGCTGAATAATATTCCATTGTCTGATGTACCACAATTTATCTGTTTACCTACTGACAGATCTTGGTTGATTCTAAGTTTTGGTATAAAATTAAAATATAAAGTTTATGTGGATAAGCTTTATTTATATAAGATTATGAATAAAGATGGTATAAACATTTGCAGGATAGTAGGGACATAAATTTCAGCTCCTTGGAGTAAGTACCAAGGGGTGCAATTGCTGAATCATATGGTAAGACTGTTTTTTTTTTTAAAGATTTATTGTTTTTGACAGAGACAGAGAGAGACAGAGAGAGACAGAGAGATAGGGGAGGGCCAGAGCAGCCTCCAGAGTTGTATGTCATCAGTTTTCGACATGATTTTGTTCCACACAAGTGGGCGGAGCTGTGCAAGGCGGAAACTGGGCTGGGGGCCTGCTGCATGGGAGGCACGTCCCCTCTGGCCAGTGGCTGAACCAGGGGGCCTACCACATAAGAAGCACACCCCAGTTCAGCATATGGGTCCGCATGGGCCAAGGTCAAGATTTGATCCTCGGTCCCCGGGGCTGCAAAGTGAGCACTTAATCCTCTGAGCCATCCTGGCTTCCCTTCGGTTTATTTTTATAAGAAACCACCAAGCTTCTTTCAAAGTGGGTGTACCCTTTTGAATTTCCAACAGCAATGAATATGAGTGCCTGCTGTTCTTCATCATTGCCACTATTTGATATTGTCAGTATTCCCAATTTTGGTCATTCTAATAGGTATGCCATGGTGTCTCTTTGTTGTTATAATTTGTATTTATTTGATCATATATGATGTGGAGCATCTTTTCATATGCTTATATGTTATCCGTATATCTTCTTTGATGAGTTTCTAAGATCTGAAATATGTTTCATATTTCAATGTCATTGTTTGCTTACTGAGTTCTAAGAATTCTTTATATATTTGGATAGCAGTCCTTTATGAGATGTGTCTTTTGCAAATAATTTTCACTTTATTTGCAGTTTGCTTTCTGCTTCTCAATGTCAACATTGTAAAGCAGAAGTTTTAATTTTAATGAAGTCCAGCTTGTCAATTATTTTTTTTATGAATTATAGCTTTGTATCTAAAAACTCATGGCCATAACTAAGGTCATCTAGGTTTTCTTGAATTTGTCTTTTTGGAGTTTTATAGTTTTGCATTTTACATTGATGTCTATGATCCATTTTCAATTTGTGAAGGGTATGAAGTCAGTTGCGTAGATTTATTTTTCTTGTATGTGGATTTCAGTCATTACAGAGCCATTTGTTGAAAATAATGTCTTTGCTCCATTCAGTTGCCTTTGCCTCTTTGTCCCAGATTAGTTGCCTATATGGAGGTCTATTTCTTGGCTCTCTGTTCTGGTCCATTGATCTGTTTGTTTATTCTTTCACCAATATCAGTGTCTGACTTGTAGCTCTGTAGTAAGTCTTGAAGTCAGGGAGGATCAATTCTCCAGCCTTGTTTTGTCTCCTTTAGTATTATAGAGATATTATACGTCTTTTGCCTGTCCATGTAAAATTTAGAATTATTTTGTTAATATCTATTAAATAATTGCTGGGATTTTTTTTTTTTATTGCGTTAAAGCTGTAAAACAGTTTGGGAAGAACGGACATCTTAGCAGTGTTACCTCTTCCTATTCATGAACATAGAATATCTCTTCAGTTATGTAGTTTTTTTATTTCATTCATAAGAGTTTTGCAGTTTTTCTCGTGTCAATTTTGTATATATTTTGTTATATTAATACCTAAGGTTTTTTTTGAGGGAAGGTGCTAAAATGAATAGTATTATACTTTTAATTTCAAATTCCAATTTTCTGTTGTTGGTATTTAGAAAAGGAATTGACTATTGTCTATTAACTTTGTATTTGGTAGCCTTACAATAATGGCTTATTAGTTCCAAAGGTTTTTGGCGGTGGGGTGGGGGAGTGTTATATAGATGATCATTTTATGAGCTAACAAACACAGTTTTATGTTTTCTTTCCCAATTTGTATGACTTTTATTTCTTTTTTAGCCTTATTGCATGGGTAAGGATTTTCAGTATGATCTTGAAAAGGAGCAGTAAGAGGGGCATATTTGTGTGTACCTAATCTTAGTGGGAAAACATTGAGTTTCTTACCACTGAGTATGATGTGCTGCTGTAGGTTTTTGAAAACATTCTTAGTCAAGTTAACAAAGTTCTTTATTGTAGTTACTGAGGTTTTTTAAATTTGAATGTGTGTTGGAATTTGTCATATGCACCTGTTATATATATATGATTTTTTACTTTTTAGTCAGATCTAACTTTCGAACATGGTTTTAGATATATAATCTCTTGGATACATTATTTGAACTCACTAAATCTTAGTTTCCTTATTCTAAAAAATGTACATATAAGAATTTATAAGAAATTGAACAGAAATATGTTGTCTACCTCATAAATTGTGAGGACTGGATATGATAGTGCATATCAAGTGCTTTTCTTAATGCCTGTCATGTAATAAACACTTGATAAATAGTAATTGTCAGCAGTCCTTGGCAAATAGTAGAGGGATAATACAAACACTCATTAGAAAATAGGCTTTTGAAAAATAATGAGTTTAGTTCATCCAATGAGACTTGTCAATAATGTAAATATAAACTTGAGTTGAAATTATGGGATAATTTGTCCATGCACTGTGGACAAGTTTAGTGCTAAAATCACATTTGATTATTTTGGATAACTTAAGGGGGACAGTCATCTTTTTGGGTAATGCATTTAAATCAGAATGAAAGTTGGTTTAAACTGATTCCTCTCTTTTTGAAACAGATTCAAGATTTTTGGAAAGTTACCACTGATTTCTGTACGAATCTCAGATAAAAAATTGCAAGGGATTTTGGAATTAATTGAAAGTATTCCAAAACCCACACCTGCAACTGAAGTGCAAGCCCCAGTCAAGTCATTTCAGGTAATGTTACTTACAAAATTAATAAAAGCATAAATTAAAAGAAAGTTACAAATAATGTTTGTAGCAACCACAGAAATTTTGGGTAAAACAACTGAAATCATTTTGAAAAGACAAACTACACTTTTAAAGAGAAAATGATGAAGTAGTAAAAGGTACATGCAGTAAAAAACGGTATAAAATACGTTAAGGCTACCTTTCTTCACTTCTCCAGCCTTCAGTTCCTCTCCTCAATGGTAATGCTATTAACAGATGTATTTCTAGTTTCCTTGAAAATGTTTCTGACATATGCTAGTATACACATGTACAAACATATGCACGTCTGTGTGTGTGTGTACATGTATATATGTTCTTCAGTTCTTTAAATGTACAAGTGCTGGCATACTTACTGTTTTGAATCTGTACTTTTTTACCATTATTATAATATGTTAAATATCTTAGAGGTACTTTCATATTAGCACATACAGATCTACCTTATTCTTTTTTATGGTGGTATAGTATTGAATTGTGTGAGTGCCATTCTTACCTAATATAATCCCCCTTTGATGGGCATTCATGTTGTTATGAGTGTTCATAGTTATAAAGATAGTGCTTTGAACCTCAGTGTACGTATATTTTGATATATGATCATGTTCCTTTTAAAAATCAGGTGTATATAAAAAAATAGGCTGAGAGTAACCATTTATTATGTCTTCTTATATTCACATTATATAATGTGCCAGGCCACATACTTGGCAAAGCACTACTATATAAGGGTATCTTATTTATTATTTATATTACTTATATTCATATTATATTATTACATATTATTTATATTCAACACCTTAGCGTACCTCTAGATTTTTGCATATTTATATGTTTAGTCCTTATCACAGTCCAGCAAGTTAGGTATTATGGTCATTATTTTGCCTAGGGAATAGTCTCTTTAACAGAGGCAAAATACTTTGCTTAAGATCAAGTAGCTTGCAGTTGGCTGAACCAAATTTTGAATTCAGGTTTCTATTTTGTTTTCTCCCTTCCTTTAAACAAATCTACAGCTAATGTTCTTTCTGCTGTTATAAATTTGCTTTCTATAGATGACTTTCTAATCTGCAGGGATTCTATTTTCTACTTTTTCCAGATTTCTTAAGAAAGTTCAGTGTAAAGTGGATCTCTACTAAGAGGTTTGGTTTATGTTTAAGTGGTTTTATAGGCCAGATAAAATATATTTTTTAAAGCAAAGAATCACCCCTTCATGAATACTTACTTGTTTGACTTATCTCAGAAACAAAATTTCAGTCACAAGTTTCAAATGTTTTAACACTTAAATATCTCTTGAAGTTGGATGTCCCTTTCAACTTTCATATATATATTTCTTCTTTTGTTTAATTTTTTATATTTCTTTTTTTTTTTAAGATTTATTTTATTGATTTTTGACAGAGAGAAACAAAGAGAGAAGGAGGAGGGCCCAGAGCAGTCTCCATAGTTGACATTAGTTTTTCATATAGTTTCACTCCACAGGTGGACACAGGGCTGCGCAGGGCAGGAACTGGGCCGGGAGCCTCCCACATAGGCCCTGGCAAGAACTGAACTGGGGGTACACCCCAGTTCAGCATGTGGGTCCGCATGGGCCGGGACCGGGATTCGATCCTCAGTCTCCAGGGCTTCAAAGCGAGCACTTAACCCGCTGAGCCATCCTAGCTTTCCCTGTTTAATTTTTTAAATTGTTAAATATATTGGGGTAAAAATTACGTAGGTTCCAGGTATACAATTCTACATTACATCATCTGTGTATTGCATTATGTGCTCACCACCCAAAGTCATTTTTCTTTCCATTACCATATATTTTATGCCTACCCCCAACTCCTCCACTCACCTCCCATACCACCCTGGACACACCTAAGCTCATCTGATCTCCGAAGCTCAGCAGGGTGGGGCCTGGTTATTGCTGGATGGGAGGCCTTTTCACTTTCTGAAATAGATTTATTTGAAAAAAAAATTTTATTTCAGCTTTTTTGAGGTATAATTGACTAATAAAATTGTAAAATATTTAACATGTATATTGTGATTTGATGTACATATACATTATGAAAGAATTTTCACTATCTAGCTTACATATCCATTACCACACATTTAATTATTTACTTTTTGGTGCGAACATTTAAGTTCTACTCTCAGCAAATTTAAAAAAAAAAAAAAAAAAAGATTTATTTTACTGTTTGAGAGAAGGTGAGAGAGAGAGAATGGGAGAGAGCCCACAGCAGTCTCTATAGTTGCACATCCTTAGTTGTGAAACGGTTTCATTCCACACAGGTGGATGTGGAGCCATGGGGGGTGGGGCAGGAACTGAACCAGGAGCCTCCCACATGGGAGGCAAGAATCTTCACCACTGATGCCATCCCGGCAGTACCAGTTCCACTGCAGTTCAGCATATGGGTTTGAGTGGGCAGGGCCAGGATTTGATCCCTAGACCTCACAGTTGCAAGGCAGGAGCTCAACCTGCTGAGCTATCCCAGTGTCCCTCTCAGCAAATTTCAGTTATATAACTGTTTTATATAAAACAGTGTTATCAACTATAGTCACCACATTTTACATTAGATCTTAAGACCTTGTTCATTTTACAGCTGAAAATTTATGCCTTTTTTACCAACTGCTCCCTATTTCCCACCACCGCCAGCCCATGGCAACTGATTTTCTACTCTGTTTTTATGAGTTGGACTTTTTTTTTTTTTTTAGATTCCACATATAAGTGACACTATGCAATATTTGTCTTTCTCAGTCCAGCTTATTTTACTTAGCGTAATACCCTCAAGTTTAATCCATGTTGTTGCAAATTCCAGACTTTCTTTCTTTTCCATGGCTGAATAATATTCCCATTGCGTATATATACCGGGGATACCAAAAAAATGTATATGTATTTTAAGAGATGTTATCTTTGTATTACTTTTCAAAGTTGAATTACAGTAGCAATACGTAACATGACATTCACTCAAAAGATGGCATTTGTCAAATTAATGCTAGCATCACCATGCGACAGGCAGGATAGTCAAAGAAAATGGCAGAAGCATGATTGTCGTTTGAGGAATACAAGACCACTTTGAAGTGGTATTTGAAGTTTGAGAATGTTGGGGAAGTACAACGACAGTGGAGGTGTGAGTATGTAACAGAGTCTCCAACACACCTGACAATTGCATGCATTCATGATAAGCTTGAGACGCATGGTAAATTGAAAGGGCATATGCAGTGATACAAGTGGACACTTCGGTCAACATTGCTTAGGTGGTAGCTCGCCATTAAGTGTCTGGATGCTGATGGTAACCACTTTGAGCACCTCTTTTAATTGCAGAAATCAAATGTAACTTGCATTCATCTTTTGTTATCAGCATATATTATTACAATTTTATTATGTCTTTTTTTTTTTTGTAAAATGTGTCTACTTTTTTATGGCACCTCTGTATATATATCACAATTTCTTTGTTCATTTATCCACTTGATGAATACTTACATTGATTTCATATCTTGGTTATTGTTAATAATGCCACAGTGAACTTGGAAATATATATATCTCCTCGATATCCAGTTTAATTGCCGTTGGATAAACCAAAGCAGTGAGATTTCTGATTATATTGTGTTTTAATTTTTTGAGGAAGCTCTATACTGTTTTTCTTGGTGGCTGTACCTATTTACGTTCCCAGCAACACTGCATGAGAGTTTCATTTTTTTTTCACATATTTGCTAATACTATCTCATATCCTTTCGATGATAGCCATTCTAACATGTATGAAGTGGATATCCTTTTGTGATTTTGATTCGTACTTAAATGATGCTTAGTGTGGTTGGGCATCTCTCCATGAGCCTCTTGGACATTTGACTGTCTTTCTTGAAAAAATGTCTTTTCATTTCCTCTACTTCTTTTTAATCAGATTTATTTTTGCTGAGTTATATGAGCTTTTACAATATTTTGTAAAAGAGCAAAATATTTTCTCTCACTCAGTAGTTGCCTTTTCATTTTGTTGATAGTGTCCTTTGCTGTGCAGAAACTTTAAAGTTTGATGTAGTTGCACTTGGTTGTTTTTAATTTTTATTTCAAATTTAAAAAATTGTTGCCATGACTCATGTCAAGGAGCTTACTTCTTTTTATTGCTAGGAGTTTAATGGTTTCAGGTATTATATTCAAGTCATTAAGCCACTATTAGTGGATTTTTTTTTTTTTTTTGGTATGGTGCAAGATAGCAGTCCAGATTCATTCTTCTGCATGTGTCTGTACAGTTTCCCCAATACCACTTATTGAGAAGACTATTTTTTTCCCTGTTTTATATTCTTGGCTCCTTTGTGATAAATTAATTAATCATAGATGAATAGATTTATTTCTGGGCTTTCTTTCTGTTCCACTGATTTATGTGAGGGGAGACCTTAAGAAAATGGAATTATTTTCTGGAGGATGGACCACCTGTAGTATGTGGTCTGACAATTAAGTTCTCGAACTTGCCACTTCATGCCTATGTTGGCAGCACTATACAAACAACTTGATAAGGTATCATAATCTTGGTATATCAGTGTCTCACAGCTGTGTTTGTGTCGATGTGTGGCGCTGTCTTGCTGAGTGGCTTTCGTTATTGTTGCGTGTTTTGTGTGTCGTTGCGAGAATAGAGCAATGACCAAACATTAAATTACTTATTACACTTGGCAAGAGTAGAAGTGAAATCAGGTACATGTTAGTCCAAGTGTATGGGGATAATGACATGACTAAAACAGCAGTGTACAAATGGATTAAATGTTTTTCTGAGGGGAGAGGAAGCATCACTAATGAGAGGTTATGGTAGCCAGTATGAGCAGGACTAGCAAAAACATTGCAAAAAGTCATCAAATTGTGTATAAAATCATCAGCTGACAGTTAGAAGTATAGCAGACCCAGTAAACATTGAGAGAGAGCAGGAAAATCCTCACTGAAAATCTTGGCATGAGAAAGTTGTGTGCAGAAATGGTTTCGTAGGAGCTTAATGATAAACAGAAGCAAAGGAGAGTCAAATTTTGCCAAGACCTTTTGAAGAGGCAGGACAATATTGTAGGCTATGTTATCACTGATGATGAAACATGGGTATACCCATATGACACTGAAACAAAGTGTCCAAGTGCACAATGAAAGTCAGCCACTTCTCCACAACCAAAACAGTTTCATTATTTCAAATCAAGAGTCAAAATGATGTTGCTAACCTTATTTGATAACAGAAGGATTGTTCATTATGAATTTGTACCAGTTGGACAGTCAGCCAAGTTGACTATTTGGAAGTGCTGAAAAAGACGAAAACAACCATAACATTTTACCAACAACTCATGGCTCTTGCATCACAACACACCTGCTCACGTGGCACTATGGGGGAGTTTTTAGCCAGTAAACAAATAACTGTATTGGAACACCCTTTCTACTCACCTAATCTGGCCCCTAAAGACTTTTTTCTTTACCTGAAGAAATATTGAAAGGAAGACATTTTGATGACATTCAGGACACCAAGGGTAATATGACAATAACTCTAATGGCCTTTTCGGAAGAAGAGTCCCAAAACTTCTTTGAAGGATGGACTAGGGACTGGTGTCAGTGCATAGCTTCTCAAGTGGAATATTTAGAAGGTGACAGTAGGAATATTCAGCAATGAGATATGTAGTACTTTTTCTAGGATAAATTTGTGAACTTAATTGTCAGGCCTTGTTTATGGTTAATTTATTTTAGATTTCTTACAAATATGCCAACCTAGCCAAGTGGGGGAAGGATAGTCCTTACAAGAAATGGTTCTGAAATAACTGGATTATTATATGGGTGGAAACAAATTATATGAAAAGCAATGAACATCAACCCTTACTTTATACCATGCTTAGAATTTAACTTGAAATGGAACATAGACTTACATGCAAATGCCCAAGGGTATAGTTTCTTTTTTTTTTTAATTTATTGTTAAATTTGATGAGGTTACGTTGGTTGGTAACAATTAGACAGTTTACAGATGTACAAGTCCACATCACATCATTCATGCATCGTATTATGTGCCCATCACTCAGTATCAGTTCCCCTTCCATCACCTTATATCTAGTGCCCACTCCCACCTCCCCCCACAACTGCCCCCCCAATCCTGGTAACCACCAAACCATTGAGTGTGTCCATAATGCTGGTGCCCTCT
>PVKE010010097.1:0-43252 GCA_004027555.1 Craseonycteris thonglongyai | reverse complement strand
TCCTCATGAGAAACAAATTGGAGGCTGAGGAAGCATCATAAAATCGCCATTTAGTACATTGACCTCATGTATTTGAAGATTATGAGATTTTACAGTAGTTGGGTTATAAAATATCAATTTAGAGCAACAGCAAATTTCCTGATATTCGTTTCAGTTTATAGGCAATTCCTATTCTGACACAAATGTATAGGCCTGAATAACCAGGCTCTCTGGGCCCGTGTTGTGATTTCTTTTCCTATGGGGTGGGGGTGGGGGGTGGGGGGAAGTCTCAATGACTTTTACCCAGAAAAATCAGTGGGCTAAATTTCTCCTCCTTAGTCAAGCCATTTGTGTTGTAGCAGGCTTAAAAACAGTAACATTATTTATTGGATCTCTCAAGTTTTTCCCTTTTCAGCTCCTGGGCCTGCCAGCCAGGGAAATAGGGAATAGCAGGGATGTTGGGTTTGCATGATCCCACTTTGAGGGGTTTGTATGGCCTCTGAATCCTATATATCACTAATTGCAACAACTAAAAATAATGTGTGACTAAAAGAATACTGCCATTATGAACCACTTGCTATGTTAATATTCAGATGAAGAGTCTTTTTGGTTTGTACTTCACTGCAAAATTAGGGTGTTTTATTCTTCCCTGAAGATGTATGCTTATTGAATGTATTTGAATTACTAGCTAATTTTTTCAGGGGGACAAACCCTGAGGCAAGTGTAAAACTAGTAGCTACAGAAAGCTGGAGAATCAGATGTCTGCTGGGCAAATTGACAGAACTCATTAATCTTCGATGCAGTGTGCTATAGAGTCTGTCCTTTCATGCACCTGCCGAAGCTGAAAGTAATTACACGATGGCACTATTAATACTGAAGAGCTTGAGTGGGGAAAGGGTTATCTTCTCTTCTTAGTAATTGATTGCCAGCTGATTAGTGGACAACATTTTTCTTGCAGCATAATTGCCTTTGTGCTATTGTAGCCTCTCTGACCTGGGTTTAGCCCATCTCACTGATTTCGAGGCCCTGATAAAAGCATCCCAGCCCTGAAAGTAATGAACTGGAACTCAATCACTACAAATTCCCCAAACAGTAGATGCCTAGTTAAATGAATTTCAATGATATTCTGAATAAAAGCAATCATACCAAATATCACATTTTTTGTTTTTTTCCTTCTAGAAAAACCAGAGAATTCCATTTGGAAAAATGTGTATTAGAGGAGGAATTCATGGAAGTAGTAGTTATATGACTTTTTATTTTTAATAGCTATAATGGACCTATTAGAAACCAGTTCTGTGAGATTTTTAAGGACCTTGTGGATAAATGCTGGTGATAAATTGATTCTTATTAATTTTTAGCCAACATTTTGGCCTTGGGTTTAAGACTATTGAAAACATATTTGAGCCCAAGCAGAGAATTAGAAGATTTTAATGCCATTTTACTGCATGGGAGACACAAATGCCAAATAATCACCTCTTTCTTATCATAAAAATATTTGATTACATACTTTTATGCCCTGTATAAGGTGCTGGGCTAGGAAGAGAAAAAGTGGGAAGTACATGTTTTAAATCTATGAACTTAATAGTTCAGCAAATTGAAAATGAATGAATAGCGTATGCTTTCCATCTAAATGTCAATGATGCCAAGAGGGTTTCACTTCCTTTGGTTCCCAGGGGTAACCTTCACATTTATGCAGATGGAAGTAAAAATATAACAGTCCGCTTCTTAACTTTAAGAGCATTAAGCAGCAAATCTCTAAACTTTTAAAGGAGAAAATGATACTATATGGAAAAAAATTTGGTAATCATTAGAATAAGTTCTAGCTTTTCGGAGGAGGAGGTTAAGATTTTTCCTTATGTGAAAACTGAGATACAAAGAAAATCTTTGTAATACTAATTGTCTCCATTTTTAAGCCAGATATTCTCATACTTTTAGGAGCATACTCAGCAATATTTGCCCATATTTCTAATTGAGATCACTGACCCATAAAAGGAGTATGACTAAATTAGCTAGTAATTTAGTCACTTTAATATATTTGCCCTTTAAGACTCAAACACGTATATTTGTACAAACATCTTAATAAGAAAGCTATCTACTAGAGCACACTATCTTAAACTAGGTGTGGTATTGGCTATAAGCAGCTACCATTCTCAACCATCATCATTTGTGTAAGCCTATATGTCAGCTACCGGTATGTTCTGGTTTAGTTATGAGGAGGTTTAGTATTATTAATATAAGCATTACAATAACAGCAATGTTGCAAATTCTAGTAAGGTATATAGGTTATGATGCAAAAAGTGTTTAGATAATTGAAAAATAGAGATGAGACAACTAGTATCACAATTCACTAAGTATAAGTCGTTTGACAAAGACAAAATTAAAAAATACAGAGTCAGCCATAATGTGAAAAATACAGCATGTATACATTCAAGTATAATTAATAAGAGATGAAAAAATGTGATGGATGGAAAATCTTTTGAGTGTGCAGTTAGAGGATCAAAGTAAGTTCTGAGTGCACATTAGCTTAATGTAAATTCAGTGGAAGGTTAAGAATTTGTGAACCTAAAAGCTAAGCATAGAATACCACTGATGAAACTTTCATCAAGCCCCAGATGGGAACTTACTCTAATCTGCACAACATCAAAGTGAGTGGTCAGCACACTGAAAGTGGAACTGTAACCACTGAAGAGTTCCCTATTACCCTTGCTGTGATTATCACAAAAAGGGCTATTTGCTTCAGTGGATCTTCAACAGAGATGAAATCCATCTATTTTAGGAAGAGGTGCCAAGTAATATGATATAAACAAGGCTGAAATCTATGATGGGCCAACTCACACTCCTGTTTGATGGAAATGATCTGAAACTGCTGCTGAACCCCCTTATGCTTTTGAAGCAGAATATTCAAGATCCCTTCAGAATATGGCTTGAAGCTCTATCTGTTGTTTAAAAAATAAATACCAAGAGTCTGAATTATATTCACTATGTTTGAAGGTTTTATTTCACAATATGTATTCCTGAGACTAAAAACATTGTAACCCTTTTACAAACTTGACCCTGATAATGTCCATAAAGGGTGATTTTTCCAGCCATTATTTTCATTTAGTGAGCATCATTCTGATGTTCAAGTTGTTTACCTATGTCCAAATTCTACTTAAATTCTGTAATCAGTGGGCTAGTTTTATTTATTTTTGTTTTAAGGAAGATAATCTGAGAACCATGGTTAAAAGTGAGTAAGTGAAAGCATTTTTTCAACTTCTTTCTCTCAAAATTCACCAATAAAAACTCTTAAGTATGTAAACTAGAAGGGGAACACACCATATAAAAAAAGCAAAATATAACTTAAAATTTGCATAAGAAAGCATACCTACCCAGTGTGAAGTCAGAATGGGAGTTGACTAGGAGGCTGAGAACTCATACATGCCACCTTTAACCCAGAGCACAACCTATATTTTCCTAAAAGTAGATGTCTTTAATCTGAAAGGACAGTACCTGAGTCTTTTCATTAGAAAAAAAATATCTAGGGGTGTGGATTGGCTGAGAAAGAAGTGGGAAATTGCTGTGTAAAAACTTAAATACCACTGAACTTCAAATTGATATTGAAGGAGACAGTGTCAACTAGGCATCTTAGTGTTTATTTTTAAATCATCTGTTCTAAGGAGGTGGTGCCACAGGAAGGGGGTGTGATAAAGGTGTGGTTGAGGAAATGCTTTGTAGTTTAAGGAGCTCCCATAGTCTGAACATAGACCTTTCAAGGGTACAATGAACAAACCAACCCTAATGCCTTTTCATTATAGAAATCATTTTAACATATTTCTAAAATATTGCTGAAAAGTTATTATTAAAAAAAGTGTTTGGGGCAGCAAGAATTCCATTTGCTTATTTCTAGCCATGTATTTTCCCCCAGGCAATAGCAGACTTGTTAAGAGAGTGTTTAAGAAGCATGTCCCACAGAAACTATTGACTGCTTTGACTTAACCCTCTTTGCATCTCTTCCCACATTCTTTTGAAAGTAGCCAGCTACATTTTAAGGTGAGTAATAATCATGGAACTAGCACGAATGCCTACAAACATGAACTACAAAATAGAGAAAATAACAGGAGGCAAATGAAAAAATACACTGCAGACATAATTAAATAGGAAAAGGCAAAAATGTTAGGTTTAAGAAAACACAGCCCATTGATTTCTTTTAAAAAGAGCTTAAAAGGGAAGCATGGATGGCTCAGTGGGTTAAGTGCTCACTTTGCAGCCCTGGGGACCGAGGATCGAATCCCGGCCCCGGCCAGTCGGACCCATATGCTGAACTGGGGAGTGTCCCCATACCATGTGTTTCTGACAAGAGTTTATTGGTCAGTGGGGGTGAGAGAATGTGGCAAATACTTCAACCTGTCCAACTATAGTATTTCCAGATCATAACCAATTCACCCAGAATTGGGAACCTGGTCCAAGGTGGGCCAGTTAAAGTTCTTTCCGAGGGTCTTTAAAACTTGACCTGAGGAAGTATTTCTGACGGTAAAGTTTGGTGCTGTGAGGATTGATAGCTGCCTAACATGTGTGCCACCATGTGGGGAAATCTGGTCTTCAGCAATGGAGATAGAGTCGTCATGCAGAAAAAAAATCAGATAGTGATGGAGACAGCACTTAAATTCCTGGTTGCATTTTTGAGGCCTACCTGTACCCCTACTTCTGCAATTTAGTCATTTAACTATTTCTTGGAGACCTGGAATCAATAATTACTTCTTTGTTTTATTAACCAGCTTGAATTTGGTTTCTGTTACTTGAAATCAAAAGAGCTCAGATTGACTTATGGTAGTAAGAGAATATTCTATCATTGCTTTAAAGCACCAAGATATATTGCCTCTTTAAAAACTGAATGTATCATTCTATCACATTCATATTCACATCCTGTTGAATGTGAGAGGAAGAGATGCAGAATGTTAGAAAAAGTCAAGGAGGTCACAGTGACATTGCAAGTTTTTCAATCAGAAGTAATTTCTGAGTCAAAGAAGAAAAAGGATTGAGAGCAAACACTGAAGAGCTATGAGCTGGATGGGGTATGGTGACTAAGGAAAATGCCAAGAAAGAGAGATGGTTCACCCTAGGAGAGAGTGAGAATTCTGCTCCCCCCAATATCTCTATCTATCTATCTATCTATCATCTATCATCTATCTATCTAACATATATAGATAGATATAGATATATATACCTCTTGTTTTCTCTAGAATTTAACATGTTTGTTCATTGAAATTTTTGTTATTATTTGTATCAATATATATGACAATAAATATGTTAGTCTTCCATCAATTCTTTCCCTTCCATATGCTCCAATCTTGAAAGTCATTCTCATTCAACTGTCTGCCTTTTCTTTTAGTGCACCGTTTCACCAAAAGACTAAAGAATGCATTTCTGCTCATGTTTTCAATTCATTTACTTTGAACAATATCTATTAGCTCTTTAAAGTGGTAGATGAGAATTATGCTAATTTATACCATGTCCCTTTCTTTAAATAGATGACACTGATATAATTGTTAGTACTTATGTTATTTTTGAAATTTTAAATAATATCTTTAAACATTGTTTCTCACCTCTTCAATTTCCTTTATATTTTTAAAGATTTATTTTCTTTATTGTTTTTGACAGAGAGACAGAGAGAGAGAGAAGAGACAGAGAGAAGGGGGAAGGCCCAGAGCAGTCTCCATGGTTGCACATCATTGGTTTTTCCACGTAGTTTCATTCTACAGGTGGGCTTGGGGCTGGCACAGGGCAGGAACTGGGCTGGGATCTCATCCCTATGAGAACTGAATTGGGAGTACTCCTCAGTTCAGCATATGGGTCCACACGGGCCAGGGCCAGGATTCAATCCTCAGTCCTTGGAGTTGCAAAGTGAGTGCTTAACCCACTGAGCCATCCTGGCTTCCCTCCTTTATTATATTTTGACTTCCAAGATATTAAGAAGAAAACACTATTATTCCTATCTTTTTTTCTTCTCTCCCCCCTTTCACATGTCATATTTTCTCAACTTCACTTTTACTTTTACATTATTAAAACTGTTAACATATTCTGTCCTGTAGTTATAACCAATTATTCTTTCTTTATGGAATAAATAGAAAAGCTTGAAAACAGTGAAAAAACATTTGCATGATTATGGCTATTGTTAATGATGATTCAATCAGAATCTTAAATTTTCTTCTTTAGAGTACCAAGTAGATACAAGTAGCTCGGCCATAATAAGAAAATTATTCCTTGTATTAATTACTATAAATTAAATCTTTTTTCAGAGTATGATCAATTGATTCAATTCTTTCCATAATTTGGTTCATATTTGGAAAAATACTAGTTGGCATATATCTTGAATTTTTAAATTGCCTTTCTTTTCATTCTTTTTAAAAAAATTATTGTTAAATTTATTGGGGTGACATTGATTGATATCAATTACATACTTTCCAAGTGTACAATTCTACATTACATTGTCTATACATTGCATTATGTGCTCACCACCCAGAATCAGCTCACTTTCCATCACCGTATATTTGATTCCTCCTCCCTACTACTCCCCGTCCCAGCTCTTCCATCCAACCCGCCCCCCTTATCCTCAGGTAACCACTAAACTATTGACTTTGTCCATGAGTTTTTGTTTCTTTGTTACTTTCAGTTTTATATTCCACCTATAAGTGAGGTCATATGTTTCTTGATTTTTAAAATCTGACTTATTTCACTTAATAAGGTGTTTTCAAGGTCCATCCACATTGTCACAAGTTGCTGTATTTCATCTTTTCTTATTGCTGAGTAGTATTCCATTGTATAAATGTACCACAACTTCTTTATCCAGTCATCTAGCAGAGGACACTTTGGTTGTTTCCATGACTTGGCCACTGTGAATAGTGCTGTGATGAACATTGGGGTACATATATCTTTTCAGATTAAGGTTTTTAGGGTTTTTTTGGGTAGATGCCCAGGAGAGGGATTGCTGGGTCATGTGGCAATTCCATTCCTAGTTTTTTGAGGAATCTCCACACTGCCTTTCATACTGGTTGTACCAATTTACACTACCACCAGCAGTGTATGAGGGTTCCTTTTTGTTCACAGCATCTCCAGCACTTACTTTCCTTGTCTTGCTGATTATAGCCATTCTAACAGGTTTAAGATGGTATCTCATTGTGGTTTTTATTTGCATCTCCCTAATTGCTAGTGATGTTGAGCATTTTTTCATGTATCTGTTGACTGGATGTCTTCAGGAGAGAAGTGTCTGTTTAGGTCTTCTGCCCATTTTTTAATTGGATTGTTTGTTTTTTGTTATGTAGTTGTATGAGTTCTTTATATATTTTAGATATTAGCCTCTTATCAGAGGCATTATTTGCAAATATTTTCTCTCATTCGGTTGGTTTCCTTTTTACTTTGTTGATGGTGTCCTTTGCTGTGTAGAAGCTTCTTAGTTTGATATAATCCCACTCATTTACTTTTGCTTTTACTTTCCTTGCCTTTGGGGTCAAGTTCATAAAGTGCTCTCTGAGCCCAAGGTCTATAAGCTTAGTGCCAATGACTTCTTCTATGCACTTTATAATTTCGGATCTTATGTGGAGGTCCTTAATCCACTTTGAGTTAATTTTGGTATATAGTGACAGTTCACAGTCCAGATTCATTCTTTTGAATGTGGTTTTCCTATTTTCCCAGCACCATTTACTGAAGAGGCTTTCTTTTCCCCATTGTATATTTTTTGCTACTTTGTCAAATATTATCTGTCCATATATTTGTGAGTTTATATCTGGGTTTTTGATTCTGTTCCATTGGTCTGTATGTCTGCTTCTCTGTCAATACCAAGCTGTTTTGATTATTGATGCTTTGTGATATAGACTGAAGTCAGGGAACATGATGACTCCAGCCTTATTTGTTTTGGGGAGGATTGCTTTGGCAATTCAGGACCTTTTGTGGTTCCATATGAATGTGATCATTTTTTAAAATCTATTTCTTGAAAGAATGTCTGTGGGATTTTGATAGGAATTGCGTTAAATCTGTATACTGTTTTGGGTAATACAGCCATTTTAACTATGTTGATTCTTTCAATCCATGAACGTAGAATATCCTTCCATTTCTTTGTATCTTCTTAAATTTATTTTAATAGTGTCTTGTGGTTTTCCATGTATAAGTCCTTCACATTCTTTGTTAAGTTCATTCCTAAGTATTTTATTATTCTTGTTTTGATTGCAAATGGTATCATTATTTTATTTCTTTTTCTGAAGTTTTGTTGTTTTATATAAAAATGCTGTGGATTTTTGTACATTGATTTTGTATCTTGCAACTTTACTATATTTATTTATTATTTCTGACAGTTTTCTGGTGGAGTCTTTAGTGTTTTCTATATAAAGGATCATATCCTCTGCAAAAAGTTACAGTTTAACTTCTTCACTTTCTACTTGGATGCCTTTTATGTCTTTTTCCTGCCTGATGGCTCTGGCTAGAACTTCCAGCACTACGTTAAATAGCAGTGGTGACAGGGGACATCCCTGTCTCATTCCTGGTTTTAGAAGAAAAGGTTTCAGTTTTTCCCCATTCAGTATGGCATTCACTAAGGGTTTGTCATATATGGCCTTTATTATGTTGAGGTACTTTCCTTCTATATCCATTTTATTAAGTGTCTTGATCATGAATAGATATTGTATGTTGTCGAATGCTTTTTCTACATCAATTGATTTAATCATATGGTATTTATCTTTAATTTTGTTTATTTGGTGTATCACATTGATCAATTTGCATATGTTTAACCATGCTTGTGCCCCTGAGATGAATCCCACTTGATCATGATGTATAATCTTTTTAATGCATTTT
This sequence comes from Craseonycteris thonglongyai, assembly GCA_004027555.1. Classification (NCBI taxonomy): domain Eukaryota; kingdom Metazoa; phylum Chordata; class Mammalia; order Chiroptera; family Craseonycteridae; genus Craseonycteris; species Craseonycteris thonglongyai. Next base: position 34,453 of record PVKE010010097.1, on the reverse strand, counting down.
TGTATTCTATTTGCTGTAATTTTGTTTAGGTTTGTTGCATCGGTGTTCATCAGAGATATTGGTCTGTAGGTTTCTTTTTTTGTGACGTCCTTGCCAGGCTTTGGTATTAGGGTAATGTTGGCCTTGTAGAATGAGCTGGGAAGTATTGCCTCTTCTTCAATGTTTTGGAAAAGTTTGAGAATAGGTGTTAGTTCCTCTTTGAATGCCTGGTAAAACTCATTAGTGAGACCATTTGGTCCTGGACTCTTGCTTTTGGGAAGGTTTTGGATGATTGTTTCAATTTCCGTACTGTTAATTGGTTTGTTTAGGTTATCCAGTTCTTGATTTGGTCTAGGTAGACTATATGCTTCTAAAAACTTGTCCATTTCTTCTAGGTTGCAAAATTTGGTGGCATATATATCTTCTTAGTTCTTTTGTATGATCCTTTGTATTTCTGTGGTATCAGTTGTAATTTCCCTCTTTTATTTCTAATTCAGATTATTTGTGTGTTTTCTCTTTTTCCCTTGGTGAGCCTAGCCAGGGGGTTGTCAATTTTATTAATTTTTTCAAAAAGCCAGCTTATTGTTGCATTATTTTTTTATTCTATATTTCATTTTGTTCTGCTTTAATTTTAATTACTTCATTTCTTCTGCTGGCTTTGGATGTTTTCTGTTCTTCTTTTTCTAGTTCTTGAAGATGTGATATTATGTTGTTTACTTGTGATTCTTGAGAAAGGCCTGTAGTGATATAAATTTTCCTCTTATTACTGCTTTTGCTGCATCCCAGTAATTCTGGTATGTTGTGTTTTCATTGTCATTTGTTTCTATGTACTTTTTAATCTCTTCTTTTATTTCTTCTTTGATCCAGTCATTTTTTAAAATAAGATGTTGTTTAATGTCCATGTATATGTGGTTTTTCCTGCTTTCTTTTTGTAGTTGATCTCCAATTTCAAAGCTATGTGATTGGAAAATACACTTGATATGATTTCAGTCTTCTTAAATTTGCTGAGGCTAGCTTTGTGTCCCAGCATGTGGTCTGTCTTTGAAAATGTTCCATGTGCACCAGAAAGGAATTTATAGTCCTGTGTTTTAGGATGAAGTGTCCTGTAAATGTCAATTATGTCCAATTGCTGTAATGTATCATTCAAAGCTGATATTTCATTATATATTTTCTGTTGGGAAGATCTGCCCATGGCCGTCAAGGGGGTGTTTAAGTACCTTACTATAATTGTGTTTTTGTCAGCTTCTCCTTTTAGATTTGTTAGTAGTTGCTTTGTAAACTTTGGTGCTTCTTGGTTGGGGCATATATATGAGTAAGTGTAATTTCTTCTTGTTGTACTGTCCCCTTATCATTATGAAATGTCCATTTTTGTCTCTTATTATTCTTTTGATCCTTGAGTCTGCTTTGTCAGATTTAAGTATGGCTACACCTGCTTTTCTCTGGGTGACACTTGCCTGGAGTATTTTTTTTCCACCCTTTCACCTTGAGTCTGTGTTTGTCCTTGTGGCTGAGGCATGTCTCTTGTAGACAGCATAAGGTTGGTTTGTGTTTTCTAATCCAGTTTGCTACTCTGTGTCTTTTTATTGGTGAGTTCAGTCCATTTATATTTAGGGTGATGATTGATATATAGGATTTCCTATAGCCATTTTATCTTCTGTTTTCTGGTAGCTTGTTTTTTTTTTTTCAGTTGTGTCTTTGTTTTTTTCTTCCCATTTATTATTTTAGTTTGATGGTGTTTATGACTGTTTTTTCTGTGTTCTCTTCTTTTATTGTTATGTGCCCCAGTTCTAAGTTCTTTTTCAGTGGTTACCACAAACTTTATATAAAAGAAAGTTTCACATATGCAGTGGTTCCTTTTCTTAAGGATGTTTTTTTATCCCAATTCTCTTTGGAAACTTAAGTCTTTACTTCCTCCCCTTTTTATATTTTTGTTGTTCCAGTTTATCCCTATTTACTTTTACTTTTTGTTTCATGTCCAATTGCCACCTTCAGTATTTCTTGAAATGCTGACCTTGTGCTGAAGAATTTCTTCAGTTTTTGTATGTCTGAAAAGGTCTTTATTCCTCCTTCATATCTAAAGGATAACTTTGCTGGATACAGGATTCTTGGTTGGTAATTTTTCTCCTTTTGTCTTTTGAATACTTTGTTCCATTCCCTTCTGGCTTGTAGAGTTTTTGTTGAGAAATCTGATGATAGTCTGATGGGTTTTCCTTTATAGGTTATGAGGTTCTTTTTTTCTGGATGCCTTGTGGATTCTTTCTATGTCTTTGACCTTTGATATTTTCAGTATAATGCGCCTTGGGGAGGGTCTGTTAGGATTCAAGTAGCTAGGGTTCTGTTTCCTTCTTGGATCTGAGGTTCCAGTTCTTGCCATAGATTTGGGAAGTTCTTATCTACTATTTGAGTAAATTCTCTATGCCCATCTCATCCTCTGCTTCCTCCAGAATACCTATTATACTTATATTAATATTTCTAATGGAGTCATAGTTTCTTGTAGATATCTTTCATTTCTTTTAGCTTTTAGGTCTGTCTTCTTCCTTCTGTGACATTTCCAAATATTTGTCTTTGATTTCACTAATTCTCTCCTCCATCTGGTCAGCTCTGCTTCCTATGCTAGTAATTTCATTTTTATTTATTTTATTTTGTTGTTTATCTTCAGCATTTTTATTTGCATCTTTTTCATAGATTCAATTTCCTCTATGAGATTATGTACCTCCTTCTGTGTACTCTGCCAGTTTTCTTTGATATATTTGAGTGCTTTTATACTTGCAGCCTTGAGTTATCTGTCATTTAGTTCATATAATTCCATATCTTCAACTTCCTTTTCTGGCGATTTTTCTCTTTCTTTCTGAGCTCCTATGTTCAAAGAGGTATTCATCACTGTTGGAGTGTTTCTTTTCCTGAACATGAGGACTTTTCCCCTGGTAGATGCGAAGGTATCTTTCTTTTATGTCTTAGCTGGTATTAGTGTGTTATACTATTTTCTCTTATTTGGTTTTCTCACTGTTGGGGAGTTCCTAGAAGATGGACTTCTCTTTGACTCAGTTGCCCTGGTGTCTGTATGCCTCCTCTTTGAGAAGGTATGATGAGCGATGGTATTTTATGCCTCCAAGAGCCCACCACTCTCAGAAGCTGCCACACCTAGATCCCTCTGCAGGTTTCAGTGGGAAAGGTGGGGGCAGAACATGTTGGAAAAGGTGTAGGTCTGTTTGTGTCATAGAGTAATGGCAGCCCCCCTCTGCTGGCTTCAGCGGGAAGAGTGAAGGCAGGGTTTGTTGGGAAAGGCGCAGGTCTGTTTGTGTCCCAGGGTAATGGCGGCTTCCTGGCAGCAGCTCACTGAAAACAGGCCATGGGTGAGACCTGGGGGGTGAGCCCTGGGAGAGAGCAAGGGGAAGCAGCCAGGCTTCGTGTCCAAGGCCTCACAGTACTCTGTTGGGGCCCCACCTCACCGAGGGCCACTTTGCGCCTCAGTCACCAACACATTACTGGTGTCAGCGCTCTAGCCACTGGAACACCCTCCTCTGGCTCCAGTTGCCAGCCTCACGCTCCACGGGCCCCCAGCTCCAGCTGCCTGGCTCAAGCACCCGCAGCCAGATCCTCACTCAGGTCACCCGCCCCGATCTCTGTCTGCTACTGGGCCTCGCTCCGGCCTCCCGCCCCGCGCTCTGGCCGCCCTCCCCGCGCCCCGGCTGCTCACCCCACAGTTCCACCGGGGCCTCTCCTCACCGTCAGCCACGCCCGCTTTTCCCATCCACCCGGCGCTCTGGCATCTGCGCCTCCGCCTCTGTCCGTTCCAGGCCTCCCACCCGCCCAGCGTTGTTCTGCTCCTGGACCCGCTCCCCCAGCTCCCATCTCCATCCGTCTCTCCTCTGCTGGACTCGGCTCAGCCTCTGGGTTGGTCACTGGGTGGGTCTCAGGGTTGAGCTTTGCGTCGTGTCTCCACACGGCTCCCTTTCTTTCTCTCTCACTTGCCTCCCTTTCTCCATCTTTAGGAATTTTCTTGGGTCGCTCAGCTGAGGCTGTGTGCTACTTTGGGATTCTCCGGTTGGATTTAGTTGTTTAAATTGCTGTCTTTCCTGGAGAGGTTTCAAGAGCTCCTCTCGTACCGCCATCCTGATGTCTCTTCATTCTTAATTTATTTGATTACCCTCCACTCTCCATTTAAATTACAATTTCTCTTCTATTAATCTCCCTTATTTCCACTAGATACTTTGTGTAATATTCTGTCCTATTTCAATCTGGATGGCTGAGTGTGTACCCATCACCCTCAGACTTCATTTGACTGCTTTTCTTGATTGAATTTCTAATTTTTTGTTTGTTTCTGTTTTGTACATTCCTTAGTTTTCCTGGGACTTATCCTAACAGACCTTTTTTGAAAAGGAGCACATATGAGAAGTAGAATTTCTGAATGCTTATGTATTGGGAAGTATCTTTGTTCCTCTTTTGAATTATGTTGGGTTGCTGAAAGAATTTTTCCTTAGAATTTGTGTTCTTGTACCAATTCAGTGGAGCTTTTCAACCTGATGATGTATTTTTTCTTCAAATCTAGAGAATTCTCTTTTAATATTTCTTAGATAATTATATTTTTCTCATCCTCCCCCCCCACCCCCCCAGTGTTTCTTCCTGGTACTTTATTAGTAGAATGCTTTAATCATAAATGTGTTGTCTATGCCTTTACTTTAATGTAACATTATTTTTCTTCTTTTATTTGTAGTCTACTTTCTTAGAGACTTGTTCCAGTCTCAGTATTTTTAATTCCTCTGTTGTTTTGTCTAGAGCTTAGTGTTGGGACTGGGTGAGAAGTATTGTGATTACTGCAGATGTTCTATGTGTTGATGTTCAACTGATATTCCAATTTCAGTCCAGTTTTTTCTTCCTCTTCTGCCTTGCCTTCTGACTCTTAAGTCCAGGACCTCAGTAGCTTTCTGTTGGATAAATTGGCTTCTACCTTATAGAAACTTCTTTTTATAATTTTAAGGCTGGGGCTTTCTGTTTGCTTCACCCATCTACTTTCTAATTTCAGAAATTAGTTAAAGTATGTCTCTCACTGATACCCACTCACCTTTGAGTCTCTTTTCTATTACATATTTATTTCCTTTATGTATGTTTTATGCTTGAATTCAATGAAATCTTGGGAGAGATGGAAAGCAAGTTTAATTGCTTAGTCTTTCACCTTGGACCCAAATTTAACAACTTTGTATTTATATAGCAAGTGATTAAAACTAAAAGAAGATGTATAAATGATCTAAAAGAAGTTTAAAATAATTTACATTAAAAACAAGGTAAGTATTTTGTGTTAAGGCTGTCCAGCAAAAACACTTTAAGTTTATGATTTTAAGAAGAATGTCAAGTTAACTTTATTTGAACAAACATTTAAATTTATATATCATGAAATCATAAGAATACTATGTATTAGAATTCTATATCAACCAGATCAAAATAATGAATATATTTTAAGATATTAATTCTTATAAGATATTGTTCTAAACTCAGGATATAAAATGAAGTGTGTAGAATTGACTCTCAAGGTACTTAATGACTTGTGAATATGTAATAATAAAGATACACTTATTTAATAAATGTATATAACAAAAAAGAAATGTATGTATGCTCCCATTTTGTTGGACACTTCAGATAAGTAGAGAAAGGAGGCTCAATTTAGCACTTGTAAAATGCAGTATTTGTGTAACTGAAATGTAAATTTCTATTGAAATGTAAGCCAGTATTATTTTATAAGAAAGGGCAATAGGTGAGCAAAAACATAATCACAGGAAAGCACAAATTGTTCTAGGCCAGTTCGATTATTGTGAACACTGGTATAGGTATGAGTGAGGCCTGAGACACTGTCCACACTTGCCTGATGGCCCAAATGAGGTGGTGGTTGCCACAGATCCGGGTGGTGATGTTGGAAACAATTAAAACACCTTTCTAGTATTTTACCAACCGTAAGTTCTTTTTTAAGAAATAGAAATGTCAGCTGTTAAAAATGTTAAAAATAATATTTGCTGGATTTTAAGTTGGACCAGTATTGAACATATAAATTTCTTTCTTTCCTTTTAAAAAAAATAAGTTGATAGGGTGACATTGGTTAATAAAATTTATAGATTTCAAGTGCATGATATGGTAATGCATCATCTATATGTTGCATTGTGTGTTTACTACCCAGAGTCAGTTTTCCTTCTATTTCTTGAATTGAACTCCAGGAAGTGGAGAAGCCATGTTGCCCTAAAAACTGATGGGAGTTAATGATCCTAGGAATTTATAGTAATCTTTTAGTTGGTTATTGTTTCAGTCAGTGTGGTTTGCTATTAAAAAAAATCATATAGTTGGTGGCTTAAACAACAAACATCTACCTATCATAGTTTTGGAGCTTGGGAAGTTCAAGTTCAATGTGATGGCTGATTGAGTGTTTGGTGAGAACCTACTTCCTAGTTCGTAGGTGGCTATCTTCTCACTGTGTCCCCACACGGCAGAAGGGCTAAGGGAGCTCCCTGGGGTCTCTTTCAGAAAGACATCAACCCTATCCATAAGAACTCTGCCCTTAAGACCCAATTGTAAGGATGACAATCTATTCCCTAGTTTCAGAATTTAATGCTCTAAGTTTAGTTTGATTCAAGAATGTAATTTAGCTTAAAACCTTTTAATACTTTTCTTTTCTTTTCTTTGTTCCCTTTCTTAAGGACTTTGTCCAAGCCTGCACGTATACCAGCCTTAAAGTCTTTGTTTGCTCAAGCCTATATGCATACCAGCTTTAATGACTGTTCAAGACAACATCTGCATAAGAGCCACATGTATTCCTGAAAGTGAGTAGACTCTGGGAAGTACCTTTTTTCCTTTTCCAATCACCCAGAAATTACTGTATCACCCACCCCCCTCCTTTCCTTTGTTCTGTAACTTTTTGTTTATTTTATTTTTTAAGTTTTATTTTATTGTTTGAGAAAATGTGAGAGACAGAGAGAAGGGGGGTGCGGAGCAGAGAATTCTCAATAGTTGTACACCATTAGCTGTCACATAGTTTTATTCCTCATGGGTGGATGGATACAAGGCAGCCTGGGGGCAGGAGCCAAACTGGGGGCCCTGGCATGGGTGGTCACCAGCTGTATGACTTATGGACTTCATAACTATAATGCAAATGCTCAACCTGTTGAGTTATCCCAGCATCCCCTCTTCTGTCTCTTATGTGTCTATGAAATCTTTTGGCCATGCAGGGAATAAAGATATGGCCTTTAGACAGGAGTGTGCCATCCTACTGGAATAAACCTTTTTTTCTTTCCACAAACTTATCCTTCAGTTATTGGCTGATGAGCAGCACGACATTGGACCTTAATCAGGTAGTAACAATCTCACCTCCCAAAAGTTTTAGCTCTGAATATTATCACAATGTGAAGTAGGTTTGAATATATGAATTTTGGGAGTGTTACTGGTCCAAAGTCCATGTGCCTCATGCTTCAAAACCACAAAACTTAAAATGTCAGAGTTTAGAGTAAGGAAAGTTTTATTGATAAAGAAGGCACTAACCTGAGAAGATAGGAGCCCCAGTAGTTTCTCAAATCCATTTTAAGAAAGTACAGAGTGCAGTCTTCTTCTTTGTCAAGGGAAGGGATAATGGTGGGGACTGTTTTTATTTAAAAAACAACTCAAGCCCCAAGCAGAATTCCTCTAATGATGAGCATGTCTAAAGTGGGAGCTATTAGCCTGAAGGCCATGCTTGAACAAAGTGAGAGGAAGCATTTCACTGTGTTACAAAGGGACATGAACATTTAGTCTATAACAGTTGTTTATTGGGCAAGTAATTTAAAATCAGTTTTGGTGTCCTATTCTGTAAAATCAGCGAACATTCCTGATCTGCCTTACAAAGACATTATGATATATTTATGGTTTGATGGTGGAAAATTTTCAGGTAACTAGGTTAGGTGTTTTAATAAAAATACAAGGGATTCTGACAAACATATTATGGGTTAATATGATACGTATTCTTTCATTTTTTAATGTGTAAAGTGTTTGCAGATTCATAATATGAAAACATCAGAAAAAGGAGGATAATATTTATATATTTTCATTAGGTAGAATTCAGAAGTTTAAGTGGTAAGCTTTCATCAGCAACACAAAAGAAGTAAGTTTACTTAAATAAATATCAGATCATGGCACTACCCACTTGGAATATGCATTGATTTTGTATCATTCTCCTCTGCTTACAAACGCTGCTCATGCATTGAAATATGAATGCTCTTATAATATTCTAATTAGTTAAATAAAGATTTTCCTGAGTACTGTTGCTTTTTGAAAACAGGGCATCTATTGCACCTTTTGGTGGGAATGAGTAGAAAAAAATATTCTTTCAGATCCATACACATTTTTTTACATCTATTAAACAACAACAACAAAAACGTTTACCTCAATTTAATTTAACTGGTTAAATTTAAGTCCTTAAATCCCTCAGTGTCTAAAACTTTTCTGCATTTTGCAAACTATTCACTAACTCTTTCCCCTTAAAGCTATCATGGAAATGATGAATCTCAAGAGGGTAAATTTAAATGATTTGAAGAAGATGACTTGACATTTCTGGATTTCTGTACTGTTTCCTTCCATTTGACTTTAGTAGTAGGTTTTATTATGAGTATGGAGTGGGAGTTTGATGCTTAAATTCTGTTGCCCTCTCCTAATCTGTTCCAATGACATGATGGTGATATCCAAAAGGAATATCAAATACAATTTTTATTAATAGCTAGAATGTGCTGATTACATCCAAGTGCAGATAAATGGAGGTTCAGTGGGAGTCTTAGACCTAGAAACATGAACAGAGATTTCTACTCTGTACAGTCTAAATCAGTGACATCAGAACCCTATTGTCTTAGGCTGGGTTCTCCAGGAAGCAACTACCAAGCCAAAGTTTAGTGTGCAGAGTGTTTATTAATGAGAATCCAGGGATCTACACCTGTGAAAAAGGAAGGCAAGGAAGCAGCCATAGGCAGAGGAAAAGGGTGAGCTCTGATGTTCACCCAATGATAGTCTAGGAGGACTGCTTGGGAGTTCTAGAGCTACTAGAATAGACCTTCAGAGTTTTCCTGAGGTGGTCCAAGGTGGCCAGGCTTTTATACTTCTGTATCAATTAGTTATTGGGTGTGGGCTGCCCTGGGAAGATAAGTGATCTTGGGTAGGAGGTGGTGGCTCTCTGTGACTAAGGCGGTCCCCAGTGGAGCTGACATTAAAAGCCAGCAGTTTGTGTAACAAGTCCTCCCTTGAAAAAGGATCGGGCTGTGCGCTGCCATATCTCCCCACCAACCACTCTTGCCAACAGTCCACATGGACAAAGCTGCTGGTCTGCCACTTAGAGGCCATCCTCACCACCTACAAGTCATGTTCAGAGAGCCCAGTGCCTGAGTACAGGAAGAGGAAAAGAGAGGGGGTGCAACCTGGCTTTATCTTTAAATTACCATAACCATGACTACTGCTGAAGTGTGGCTAATCTCTACCCCAAATTGTGAGCAACGTGATGAACAACTCTTGCATCCTGGAGAGGAGCTTTCAGGAAGTGCACATATTAGACAGAAGTATGGAACCTTAACCTTCTCCCAGGAACTGAGGCAATATGATAAATAGACAAAAAAGTATCTAACAATCCTGTGTGCCCAAGTCTCGTTAGATCTGACTTTATACACTTTTCATTTGCAAGGCCTTACTAAAACTGAAAACAAATTATTTTGAAACTTCAAATGAGTTTTATAAACAACTCATTTATGGGCTTTCCCAAATATGACATCTCAGAGGATGACAGTGCTTTTATAGTTGGCATCCAATTTTAGTAAATTTCTTTATTTTTTTTAAAGATTTACTCTTATTGTTTTTTGACAGAGAGAGAGACAGACAGTGAGAGACAGAGAGAAGGGGGAGGGCCCAGAGCAGTCTCCGTAGATGACAGCATTAGCTTTCCATATAGCTTCCACTTCATAGGTGGGCATGGGGCTGCGCAGGGCAGGAACTGGGCCGGGAGCCTCCTGCATAGGCCCTGATGAGACCTGAACTGGGAGCACACCTCAGTTCAGCATATAGGTCCACATGGGCTGGGGCCGGGGCCAGGATTCGATCCTTGGGCCCCAGGGCTGCAAAGCGATGCTCAACCCGCTGAGCCATGCCGTCTTCCCCTATTTTTTTTTAAAGATACATTTTTATTGTTTTTGACAGAGAGAGAGAAAGACAGAGAGAAGGGGGAAGGACCAGAGCAGTCTTCATAGCCATAGGTCATTAGTTTTCAATATAGTTTCACTTCACAGGTGGGTGCAGGGCTACGCAGGGCAGAAACTGGGCCGGGGGCCTCTCACATGGGAAGCTTGCCCTGGTGAGAGCTGAACTGGGGCCACACCCCAGCTCAACATATGGGTCCACACTGGCCAGGGCCAGGATACTATCTTTGGACCCTGGGGCTGCAAGATAAGTTCTCAACCTGCTGAGCCATCCTGACATCCCCAGCTTTAATGAATTTAAATGGACATCATAGTAAGGTCTTGGCTGAGGCTTATTACAGTATTTTTGTTGTTATTTTCTTTTAAACTTTATACATTTCAGTTATTGAATATTCCAACTCTGGTGCTATAAAAAAATGTGACATCTCAGTTTTTGGCTAATGAATGTAAGTAGCAAAAATGGAGGCCATTACCTCCGTTTTGGAGTTAGCAATTATCTTTTGTTGCAGAGATTACTAAATTTCCATTTAAGTAGACTCTGCAATAATGGAAAAAACTACTGAAAGAATTTTAAAGCTGCCTTTATTTGCATTTGGCCAAATATAGCCTTCAAATAATACCTCCTGGGAGGTGGGCCTCGTGGTCTTCAGACAGAATCTGGCTTATTGAGTATCCTTAAGAGTTATTGTGAAAAAAAGCAGAGAGCTATGTTCTAAAAATGTGCCGAAGTTCTAATATTTGTCTGTACTGATACAAGTATTCATGAAGTACTTACAAGCTACTTTGATTCTCAGCAACTATTGATGATATAATGAAATATCATTATTATATATATGTATAGTCTATCTATCTATCTATCATCTATCTATCTATCATCTGTCATCTATCTATCTATCATCATCTATCATCTACCTGTCTATCCATATCTATCTATAAACTACGGTATCTTCTTTCTATTGATCATCTACTTATTTCTATCATCTTCATCCTCTGATAAATAACTGCACATATCCTTTTTATAATTGTTTAAAGGCTATGACTTGGTCAGGTTGTCCTTTTCTGTCATGTTTCAAATGTTGAATCTTGAGTAACAAGTTTGAGAATAACAAACTGAGCTTGTCATTAGCAGATTAGTTGCTGCTACAAAGCCTTGTGTTCAGGATGAGTTCTTTTTTACTTGCCTGAAAAGTGTTTCTCTTGGAAAGCAATTATGTCTGATTGACATGTTTTCATGTGCCTGCAGCCCTGGTGCATTTTTTTCTTTGGTACACTAAACAGGTCTAGATCAAGGACTGTTATTTTATATTTTTGTTCTTGTTGTTGTTTTCTGCTATTAACTAAAATCAGGATACCAGAGAAAAACTTAGACACCTTGTAAAGTGCAACTTAAAACAAATGATAAAATATGTATAAAGAGATGTGCATTTTGTTGTGTGTGTGGGGGTCACTGGACTACAGCTGAGCTAGAATTATTAAAAGTCAATTGAAAGACAAGAGTATACATAGTTGGGCATGTTAATATTAAAAGCAATTTGTATTTTGTACAAACGTAGATAATACCTTCTTTTTCTTAAAGATATACATAGTGTAAGATTAGTAGAAAAAATGATGGGGCTGAAAAATTATGTTCTTGTCTCAGATTGTTGCTATGTTGTGTGTAATTTTGAAAAATGCACTTAATTTTTATGGATTTTCTTTTTTCATTTGTAAACAAAGAGAGGAACTAGATAATTTCTATGGATTCTTCAAATTCTTAACACTTTATGACTATGTAAAGTGTTACTCATTTCTCTGACATGACCTCCTAACATAGAAAAGTAGAAAAACAAATGTGGTTGGACCTTGTGGATACCTCTGAATCAATAACTTCATTTACAACTCTGGCTAACAAAAGGACCTGATACCCAAACTATACCTGTATTTTCTTCTCCTTGACACCAAAAGCTTGTTGGGGGAAGGGACAATGTCTTCTGTATATTTTCAGTGATGACTCTTCATCTTTCTATAATACTAACTCTCAAAAACATTTTATAAATGAATGATTAAATGCTACCTACTATGAACTATTATCATTTCAACAATAAGCCAATTTCTATTTTTGGATGATTATATTTAAGGACAATTTATCGCAGTCAGTCAATATCTCAGAATAAATAACTTGGATTTTTTGGTGGCTCTGGGTGAGTCTAGTATACAGTATGAGATACCTCACATTATATTAGTTTCAGTTAATCTTTTAATATTAGTCTATAAAGACTTTAGCGTAAGGGAGGAACCCTTTTACTGGCTTTCTCATTGTTTGATTAGGTCCTCTGAGTTCTCTGTTCCACTCATCTTCTATATTTCCTAATGAGGATTGTTAATAGGATGCAAATGATTTAGATATCAAACATTGAAACATTTTAATGTTGGCATGGTATGCTCTCAAATGCAAAGTGTTCACATGCCATGTTACATGATAAAATATACAACGTATTCTAATAGTGAGAAAACTTTAACTGCATACCTGCCAAATGCAAGTCATTGTTCAATACACTATATGATACATGTTCTTTGTCTTCTCTCCTTCAGAGAACTTTCAGTCCACAGAGAAAGCTAGACACTTGGAGAGCTTGGTAAGTCATATAACACACCCTCCAAAGCACTCTGGGACCTCATAGCCAGGACAACGGTGAACATAGTTTTAAATTCTACACTCTCACTTCTTGACAATGAACCCCTTTTTTTCCTAGTCAAAACTATAAACATAAGCATGGAGACTCAGGATAATCCTGAGATAGAAATCTTTTGTGTCTTGATACCAGAAGTGATTTTGCAGCTGCTTTAAGAGGACATGACAGATACACTTGTGTTTTGAGTGTAGTTACTGCACAGAACTCCAGATGTCAAAACAAATTTTGTGTTATGTTTCTATGCTAATATGTCTCTGCAGGGTTAATTTAAGAATACTGACTCCTTCTCTGTTGCTCAAATTAACTGTATGAGTGATTAGCAGAAATTTGAATTGATTAATGTTTCAGTGTTTGTGGCACTTCTTTTTTTTAGGAAAAGTAGAATGTAGCAATGTAGCAGAGTACCAGGAAATTGTGATGAATAGTTTTGAATTCTAAATTACTTTAAAATATTTACCCTAGTTTGGGTTTTCTTTCCAGATAAAAGTTTAAGATTTCAGAGTCATGGTGGTCTTTTATAATAGGATAGCTCCCCCCAACATTTAAGGAACATATATTGAATGTTTACTATGTACACAAGCTATAAATCTTGAAACTGTAGAGAATAAAAATTATGGACTCCTGGAGGAGCTAGCTTTATGGGGAGACACATTCATTCTCAGGGGGCTCACAATCTGGTGGTGGAATTGAACAATTTCCAATAACTAATGACTATATTAATAAATAGAAATATGCAAAGGGCTATAACATGGTAGCCAAGTGATGTGGGAAAGCAAAGTGTTAGCTCCATGAAGGCAGAAAAGATTCTATCTCATCCATGACCATGGTTCCCACTGTCTGGCACAGAACAGACACTTAACAAGTGTGTTGATTTTATGGTTCATTCTGCCTCGATTTTTACAGTGGTGTAACATTTGAACTTAGTTTTAAAAAAGAGTAAATAAGATTTTCTTTATCAAGAACAAAGAATATTCCAGGAAGAAACAACAGCAATGACAAAAGCATGCAAGTGTTCGTAACTGCACATAATCCAGGGTAGCTACTTGTAGGGATATTCATGGCAGGGTACAGGACAGACCCCATGGCAAGATGTTGACACAGTGGGGATTAGAAAAGGACAGCAGCCAGATGCTGCCTTTATTGCATCTTGCTTGTTGGAAATTTCTTACATCCTAAAGAGTTCCCTACATAGTTGAGTGCCATATGGCTAACTCACAAACAACATGAGTAGTTGATCCTTACCACATTTTTCATATATTTTTACTAAGAGTGTGTCCCCCTTAACTAATTGTCTGTTTATGCCAGTTAGAGGTTGTGCACTAGTGATTCTAGGGCACATAACTCACTTTGCTTGCTTTGTTTTGTCAAAGCATTGGTGAGCAATATGACCAACATTAAAAAAAAGTTCTGAAAAGAGCAGATCTGGTAATGCTGAGCTCATATTCCAGTGTGACATCACTCTGTTAGATGCCCTTCTACCTCATACTTGGGCTGCCCTCTCCCATTTACCGCGTGTGTATTATTTACATGTGCCTACCCTCTTTACCTATTTCCATTACTCACCTGGGCCCTTTCAGCATTCGAGTTTAAGCTCAGTGAGGTGGCCCCTATTCAGCCTAGATGTTTACGATCTATATGAACTCTATAGAAAATTAGGACATCGTTCCTTTGAATTGATGAACTCTCTACACATATTTCCCCTAACTTCACATTGTTTATCTTGTGACCCTGCTTTTAATTTTCCAGTACAGTTTTTAATTTTTATGTAGTCTATTCTTTTACTTTGCTCTGCTTTTAGTCCTTCCTTCCTTCCTCCCTCCCTCCTTCCTTCCCTCCCTCCCTCCCTCCCTCTCTCTCTCTCTTTCTTTACTTTTTAAGATTTATTTTATTGTTTTTGACTGACAGAAGGGGGGGGGCCCAGAGCAGTCTCCATAGTTGTACGTCATCAGTTTTTGACATGGTTTCATTCCACACAGGTGGGTTGGAGGCTGCACAGGGCAGGAACCAGGCCAGGGGCCTCCCACATGGGAAGCACACCCCCTCGAGCTGGGGGATGAACCCAGGGCCTCTCAACCCTGCCAAGAACTGAACTGGGGGCCTCCCACACTGGAAGCACACCCTAGTTCAGCATATGGGGGCCAAATAGTCTGAGGCTGGGACTCAATTCTCAGTCCCCAGGGATGCAAAGTGAGCATTTAACTCATTGAGCCATCCCAGTGTCCCCTTTTTTCATTTTTAAAATAACTTTTTTGTTTATAAAAGTCTTCTATTGTTTTTTCCTCTACTTCCTGCTCCTTTTCTCACTTTCAGTTGACTTTCAGTTTAGGAAGTCTTTCTCTGTCTAGAGGCTTAAAATAGATTAAATTTTACACTCCTTATTGTCATATAAAACATTATTTCCTCTTAATTTAAATTTTGTTTTGTGATTATAAATGGAATATTTTTTGTTTTATATTTTTTATTACATTGTTATTTGAATATGGAAGTATTTATCTCTTGTCTGGCTGTTATACCAATCTAATAGCTTTTCATTTGATTTATTTCTATTTTTATGTTCCAAAAGCAAGTCATCTGTATATAATCATATTTTGTCTCTTTCTTCTTTTTCTGTGTTTCTTTTTTAAGATGTATTTTACTGTTTTGAGAAAAGGTGAGAGAGAGAGAGAGAGAGAGAAAAAGAGAGAGAGAGAGATGGGAGGAGGGCCCAGAACAGTCTTCATGGTTGTACATCATTAGTTGTGACACGATTTCATTCCACACAGATGGATGTGGGGCTGTGCTGGGTGGAACTGAACTGGGGGACCCCCACATGGGAGGCAAAAAGCTTTGCTGCTGAGCCATCCGAGCAGTTCCCAGCTGCACTGCAGTTCAGTTTATGGGGTTTGCGTGGACTGAGGCCGGGCATAGAACCCCAGACCTTGTGATGGCGAGGCAAGCGCTCAACCACTGACCTATCCCAGCGTCCTTCTTCTTTTCTAATGTTTGTAATTTTGTTTATGTTCTAAGAACTTTTGAAATGATAGCAAATAAACAATATTTATATTCTTTCGCCAATTGCTGACATATTACAAAAACTCAATAAATGTCAGATAATATTATTAGTATTAATATTAAATAATAATACTAATTTCATATATGTGTATTTTAATCATATTTTAATGTGAATATTTATTATTAACTAAAATGTTGGATGATGGCTTGAATTAGCTATTTTAAGCATATATTAAGAAAATATGCTACTATTGAGACATTTTAATTTATTTGAACTTAAATCTACCAATGTTATATATTTTATATAATTTTATAAATTTAGACTATTCATGGATTTCAATAATAAATACTGTTTGGTTAGTTGTAAAATATTAATTTTAACTACAGTATTACTTCTACTTGCTAGCATTTTATTTGTTTTATTTATATCTTTATTAAGTGACATCCAGATGCATTATTTTTCTGGAATTTCTGATAGCAATGTGAAACTTAAGGGATGTTTATTCTTAAAATCATCTGAATTACTTTTAAATGTTTTTCTGTTCTCTGAAACAGATCATATAATGTGGCAAAGCTCTGTTCCTTACAAGTTTCAAGGAACTTACAAGTAAGTTTATCAAAACCCTGAGTTCCCTTTTTAGGAGCTCAGATATGGCTGTTGGCTAACTTCTTAAATTTATTTTAATTTTAACCTGTTGTGCTAATTTTGCTATATTTTAATTTACATAAAGAATTAAATTCCTTGATGTTTTAAAATTTATTATATAGCCACATCAGACCCTGAATCTTTTTATCTGTTGTATTTCATTTCTTATTTAAATAATCTGTGAAATCTTTTTTCAGTTTTCTTGATTAGATTTTCAGTTGCATGCATTTTCTGAACATTTTCACCCTGCTTTTACTGTGTATCATTCTTTTTATAGAGCCATTTTTGGATTTTTGTTTTTTTTTGCACTGTGTTTCTCTAGCTATGTGAAAATGACTCAAAATAATGTATCAAGATTTTTCTCTCCATTTATGAACCTCTTATTCACTAGTTTCAGAATCTTCTCAAATATCCAGATATACTGTTTATTTTTGGAATGAAAATAACTTATTCCTGTTAGTACTGCCTTGGTATTTGTAAACTGGTAATTTCAGCACTTGCTCACAATGTAACCGAATCAGGTCTTTATAGCACCATTAGCTTGTAATTCTCTAGTTCTTATGACTAATGTGTAGGCCTAGACCTCATAAAACTCTGTATTTTAATTCATCTTAAGACGCCTTCCTTAACAAGCATTTGGTATGCCTTAAGATATCTTTCCTAATAAGCATGTGCGTTTAGATGTTATTCTCATTCTTTAAAAAGCAATGAGTGCAGCGGTTAATTAACTTATTATAATGTCATAAATTGCAGCTCTAGCCCATGACCACTGACTCCTCCCCCACCTCTACCAAGAGCATTTTCATTTATGATGAATTATCCCCTGGGTACTCAATGCAGAGGTGGTTGACCATGCAGAACTCAGGGTCAGACACAATAACACAATCTATACTGCTGGGTAATGACAAGCCTTCTACTCCTACCACTTACATTCCTGTGCTTCGGTGTCTTTATGCTTCACCGAAATCAACAGACACTGATGACAGAATAAGGGGGCTTCTCTCCCCCAGATTTCAATTCTCTGCGAAGTAATTCTCAGGATGATTTGTACGTGGGTAGATGGATGGGGTTAGATGCCTGTGTCAGATGGTAATTAAACTGTTTATTTGAGTATAACACTGAGGGCTTGTAACATTTACAAAATTTTACAAGGTATTTTTTTATATAGAGTGAATACAATTAAGAGGTGTTCTGGGTGCTTTGTAAACTTTTAATTTACTTTTTTACCTTGCTTCTGTAATATTTAAAAACATTTACTTTTGCTGAACCATGGCTACTGACAGAAGTTTGGATCTCACATATTTTTTCCCTTTTGTGGCTCCACTTCTAAATTTGTCCATCTTAGAACATGTGGTCCCTTTGACTCATGTTCAATAACCTGAAACTTTGAGGATACCCATTTGTGATGGGTTGAATTGTGCGTCAACCCCCACCCACTTACAAAAATGTTGTTCAAGTCCTAACCCCTAGTACCTCAAAATACAACCTTGTTTAGAGATAGGGTTGTTGGAGATGTAGTTAAGATGATGTCATACTGGAGTAGGGGGGGCATTAATGCAATATATACTGTATCTTTATAAGAAGATGACATGAAGACACAGGGGAGAATGCCATGTGACACCAGAGGCAAAGATCGGAATAATGTGTCCACAACACCAGGGATATAAGGCCCACAGCAGAAGCGAGGAAAGAAGCGTGGAACACGTTCTCCCTCAGCGTCTCTAGTGGGAACCAACCCTGCTGACACCTTCACATCAGAATTCTAGCCTCTTGATCTGTGAGAGAATAAATTTCTGTTGAAATAGCTCTGTATGTGGTAATTTATTACAGCAGCACTAGGATACGACTATACCATTAAATGTTTTTACCAGTTACAGGTTGGGTAGCATGGAGCAAGTCACCATACCTCTCTGAACATCAGTTTCTTTACCCTTAAAATTAGGATACTCTTTATTATGTGGAGTAAAGAGATATTTGTAATGTGCTTAATAGAAGGCAACCACCTGACTTTTTATTTTCACCATTCAATTTTCAAAGCCTTTATTGAGCCAAATATAATGAAGGAGGCAAAGTTGCCTCCAAAAACCCTCTTCTCCACCAAAATGTCTCTTACTTAGAATTTTAACAAGTTATAATATAAATATATGTGAACTAGTTTGAATTTGAAAATAGCCACATAAATAGGGCAGATATTATTATCGTCGTCATTTTAAAGATCAGGTAACTGAGGCTCTCAGTATTGAGAGCTTAAATAATTTACTCATTCAAGGTCACAGCATTAAGTGGTGACTCAGGATTTAAATGTTTGATTTCCAATCCCAGATTTTCCAAGTCTATTTGGCCCAACATCATAGAATACTTAAAGTGGCAGAACCCTTTAAGATTATTACATTTCAGCATCAAATATAAGTGACTTTTCAATTATTCACACCTCATGTCTTTATTATCAGGAGTTTCATATATTCACCAGAATCATTCTTTTTGAATTCTCTGATTTAATTTATTATTTGTCTAAACCAATTGCATACTTTTCTCTAAAAGTTATTAACAAAAATTCATAATGTAAACATTTATTGAGCATCTACTATATTTTCAACACTGTTTTAGTTACTAAGGCTATAGTAGTAAACTATAAATTCCTTTTTATTGTATAAATATTATTAATACAAGTGATATGTGTGTGTGTGTGTATATACAGTATATGTATACACACACACACACATATATACATTTTTAAATAATTAAAAGTAAGAATTTCCTAAATATTTAGCTTTCCTTTCTGCTGCTTTCTGGGTGAGAATTATATACATTCATCTTCCTAGCTTCTCATTCATATTTTATAAGTTTGAAAAAAGTATATTTTTCTCATCTTCATTCCTAACTATTGTATTTCAGCTATGTCATCAGAACTGTTTGGTCTTCTCTTGTGTATGAGCTCTAAAAGAACCAAGATATACCCAGGTTATGGCTTGAATTTACCAGTACTTCTGTTTTCGTGTAGACTCTAATTGGTTCCTGAAGAGTGGATGTTTAAGGCTGTTGCAAAAATCTGATCTCATGTACTGCTGTGGTCTACAATTATTGCAGTTGTATACAACCACTGTTAGACTGTGAATATTTTGTTCCCAACATCATGTTAGCAACATGATAGTTCAACTCGACTATGTCCTCAGTCCAGCTGCCTTTAGCTTTCCTTCCTGTGTGTGTCTTTACAACGCCTTGTGGCCTGTAGTGACTTCTCTTCATCCAAGACTCCTACCAGGTTTCAGTTGGACCTGTAATTTCATAATCTTCATCATTCAAACATTTAGGAAAAATTAAGTAAGTTGATCTCAAGTGTTCCTAGCCAGGGTGAAGATAACCATACAAGATAAATTTAGGTATTTGTGACCTAACAGATATAGAGAGAGACACACACAGAAACAAGGCAAAGATGTAGTAAATCTTATTTAGTTAGTAAACTTTTCAATAAAATTAACTACTTTAAAATATATTATTGCTTTTTTTAATTTTTATTTTTGACAGAGAGAGAGAGAGTTACAGAGACAGAAACCGAGAGAGAACTGAACTTGGGGAGCTACCAGTTCAGCATATGGGTCTGCACGGGCCGGGGCTGGGATTCGATCCCCGGTCCCTGGCTCTGCAAAGTGAGCGCTTAACCCACTGAGCCATCCCGGCCTCCCCTGCTTTTTCTGATAATAAAAATGATCCCTATATGTTGTAAAAATTAGACAATACATAAATATGTAACCTATACAACACATCTGTATGACAGTAAAATTTATCTATAACAACACTACCCTAAAATTACCATTGCTAACATTGTGGTATATATCCTTCCAGATTCTCTCCTATGCATATCTCACTTGAACAAAACAAAAGTGAGGTCATGCTCTGCATATTTTGTAGGCTCATTTTTTTCTTTACTATAGTGTGGGTATTTTGATTATCAATAAATAAAGATTATCACCTTCATTTTTAATGGTTACATTTTATGGGAAGACCATCATTCATTTCATTTTGAAACTCCTTTAATAGTCATTTATATTACTTAGAATTGTAAATATTGTAATAAGTTTCCTGAACAAACGTCTTTACATACTTGTGTGTTCTATCTTAAGGAGAAATGTTTAAAAGTATAACAGTTGTGTCTAAGAGACCCTTCTCCTCTTCCCATCTCCCTTTCTTGTAAGATTAACCCCACATTTTCTAGCACATCTATAAGAGCTTTTAAAATATAGTCTTAGTCTGTTACTCTCCTAGATTTATATCATTAACCCAAAATGTACATTACACAAAGTCACATCTTTTTCAAAAGTCAATGTACTTTCACAACTTTATTTCTATTTCTCACTGTTTCTGTCTGAAATGTTTGCCTCCATATTTTCCTGTTCTATTAAGTTTCCAAGTATCCTTTAAAGTCCAGCTCAAGTGTTAATTCTTCTCGGCATCTTTTACTAATCCCTCATCTCTGCTCCTGTGTGTTCATGATTTGTTGAATTGCAGTGTTTCTTGAAGGTCTTTTCCTCTTTCAGTTAGCCAATCATCAAATCTTTACTAAGCATCCACTAAGTGTCATGCTTTGTGATAAGATGAGTAAAACAAGCTCTTCTAATTTATCTTATGAAGCTTATATTCTTGTATATTTTAGTAAAATTTTCATTACAAAGTTGCTTATGATGTTACAAAAACTAGAAGCAACCTCGTGTTTAATAGAGAATTTGTTATCTGACTTTTGATCCATTCCCATGATCTTTCCATTCCATGATAATGTAATTTTCCTTTCAAGATTTATTTATTGTTTTTGACAGAGAGAGTCGAGAGACAGAGAGAAGGAGGGGGGCGGGCCCAGTGTGGTCTCCATAGTAGCACATCTGCAGTTTTCCATGTACTGTAGTTTCATTCCCCAGGTGAGGGCTGGGCCATGCCAGGGGGAAACAGGCAGGGGGCCTCCCACTTGAGAGGCATACCCCGGAGCTAGCTGAACAGGGGGAGCTTCACACATGGGAACCGAACTGGGGTGGGAAGCACACCCCAGTTCAGCATATGGGTCCAACCACCCCCACTGGGGCCAGGATTGGGACTCAATCCTTGGACCCCAGGCTGCAACAGGAGCGCTCAATCAGCTGAGCCATCCCAACTTCCCGAGGGTGTAATTTTCAACCACTAGATGGCGTGGATAACAGAAGTTGATACTAGCTTGGGCCAGGGTTAAAATCAGAAATAAACAATGTTCATCTCATCGGTCAATAATAATAAACCATTAGTGGTTACTTAGAGTGTGTGTCAAAAATGATTATGAGGTACATTCTGCTTAGTGATTTATTACAGGCCTGGCAACAAAGATATTTGCCATATCTAGGCTTGAGGTATGTATCTACTACAATTAGAGTTTAGGAACCTAGGAGGGAAAGAGAAGGTTGTGTAGGGAAAGAAAATGGAAATAGGTGGAGCGCTGTGGGGTGAAGAAACTCAGGGCTTTGGATATTGTATGAAGCACCCTGAATTCGTCCAGGTTAGGTAAAGGTCCTAACAGGTAAAGGTAAGGTAGATAAAGCCTGCCTTACATATTCTCTTTCTCCGTTGTTCATGTGACATTGTTTCTAAGTGGCTTCCAAAACACCCTCCTTTAGGCTTAGGAGCCTAATAACTTTAGGCTCTTCAGCTGCTGCTTTTCTTCTACCATGTTGCCCTACCAGATGGTAGGTATACTGTCCCACATTCTAGACTGTCCTCTCCTGGCCAGAGATTGCTGGCCTTTTATTCTCTCTGCTAGGTTACTAATAATCTAAGTTATGTGGGGGGGTATAAATTATGTGGAGGTCCCTAACATGAGCCTGAAATGCATATTAATAGACCTTTTCTAGGTATTATAAGATGTATAATCTTTTATGTTTGTTTTTTAGGTCTAAAAGTATGCCTGTAGGTATGATGACTACATGGTTTGCTAGGGACAGTCTTGGGTTAAGCCTGTTTGTCCTGGTATACTGATTAATAGTACCCTCCTACATCCTACATAGAAGTTTCGTTTGTCTAAAATGTAAATTTTTGATGGATAAGAACTGGAAACATTTGTGAGTAGGGAGACTTTTATGATCACTTTCAATAACAAAATAAAACAAAACTTTTCTAATACAACCCTTAAGTCAAAAGAAATAGTAAAGCAATTGGCATGGTTGGGAATTAGGCTTTTATTTCAGAGTGGGGAGGGGGAGCTATGGAACAGGAGGGGATATAAAGTATTTTTAATATGGTAATATATCTTATTAAAACAGTATATTTAATCATTTAAATTAAATCATACTGCATTATAATGGCACAGTAACTACTTTGTTCTTTGGAGAAATGCTCAGTATTGATTCAAGGTTATTAAAAAAAGTCTAAGAAGCTCATGAATGTTTTTGACTTTCCCTGTCATATATTAGCATGAAACAATAATTACCAAATTATGTGATATTCTCAGGAACAATTCTTAAGAGTCTTGGAATCAAAATAACTCCATCAGTATCAATAGATTTAATATGTGGCTTAGCTTTAATTGCACTTAGGAGAACCTATTTGTTTTTAGCATTTGAAAGCAAGTCTAAATTGTGTCCAGTGGGGGTACTTAGAATAGCAGGCTTTGGCACCTGCCTCAGGTAAGAAAAGTTTTTGTTTGTTTCATTAGCGCTTGATGCTTTGACAGACTATGGCTTTCTGTTCACTGCAAGAAGAGCTGCCAGCCATCCCTGCTGGGAGAAGATAGTATGGGACTAGAAATGAACTTTTGAAAGAAGTTATTATGCCTTATATGGTGGGTCTCCCATGCAAATAAAAGAAGCATTTCATACTGTAGCTAAATGGAATTGGTATTTCATCCAATGTAAATGTATGCCAGCAAGCTTTCTGGCTTTTATCAAACACTGCATCTCTCTCCAAAGTAGATTCCGAGTACATCCGTCCACAGGGCAGCTGCAAGACAGGGCTGGGGCAATGCAAACTTATGGATCTGCACAGAAACAAAAAGAAATCAGTGAGACCAGCATGTGTTTATTCATAATACCTGAATGCAGATTCCAGAGATCCAATCTCAAGATTCTGTAGATCTGAGATGAGATGGGACTTTTTAAACAAGTGATGCCATTCTGATGTACAGAGGGAGCACAAAACAACAGTACTGTCCCATTTCGAATGGGACATACGGTCAGCCTCCTGACACCTCGAATTGAGCCCAGCGAGATTGGGCTAACAGGCGCACTGCTTGAAAAGGAAAAGCACCATTGTTTTCTGTCCTGTTTAATACAGTACGTCTGGTCAGCCTATTTACTGAACACTTATTTGGTGTTCTAAGGGCTTCACATGCAATAATAAATTTCACCCTCCCCCCCCCACACACACACACAGGAAGTCTAGGAGGTAGGAACTATGATTATGTCCATTACAGATAAGGAAGCTGAAGTAAGTTGCTGCAAGAAGTCATCAGGTGGTATGATGTGGTGGAGTTGGAATTTGAATCTAGGTGATCTGATTACAGAGCTCATGCCCTTAACCGTGTGCTCTACTAATGTAGATAATATCTTCAATAGTCTCTTTGTGGAAAATTCAGAGGCAGAGCTCTTATGTTTGTTTCTTATTTTGACACACACACAAATCTAAAGGCAAAACCCTAGAGCAGGCATGTCCAACGTGTGGCACAGGATAGCTTTGAATAGGCCCAACACAAATTCTTAAAAACACTGTGAGATTATTTTGTGACTTTTCTTTTTTTTTTTAGCTCATAAGCTATTGTTAATGTTAGTATATTTTATGTGTGGCTCAAGATAATTCTCCTTGCAACGTGGCCCAGTGAAGTCAAAATGTTGGATGTTGCTGCATTAAAGTAAAGGTTAATTAACAAAGAAACTAATATAGGATCTTTCTTGCTTTCCGGCCTGGAGTGATCTCAACAGCCTGCTGTTATATTTAAAAAGCTCCATTCTTCCAAATCCTTGGCATAAGTGAACAATAGCATAATAACTTAACATTTCTACAGGAATATACGAGTATGCTATATACCATGTTGTTGATTGATATATATGGCCCTTGATCCATATTGTTTTGAATCATTAAAGAAGACATAACTGGTTATTGAGTAATGAAACCCATTCTTTTTTTCAAATTTATTACCTTTCTTAAATTTGTTCAGAGACCATTAGGCTGTTTTGATTTCACCTTGACTGAAAGCCGTCTGGTGTGATTGACCTGCTTTAGAATATCCTATAGGAGAGGAAGAACATGGGTCTTGAGATTTTAAATGCCTAACCCAGAGTCCAAGGTGTCAGTTTCAATATCACCTAAATTTTCTAACAACCACCTAATATAGAAAAAAGCCTGTGAGAACTTTATCCTCCACTGAGCAATATATTACATTTGTAAAGATAATATTAATACAAAATTTTAATGCTCTGTGGATCATTATCTGGCAGCAGACTAACAGCAGAGCATAAAGCATTAACAACTAAAAGGGGGTTCAGAGTCCTTGGAGCTTCTAATTGTTGTTCATTACAAAAAGCCACCAAAATCATCTTGAGCTGGTTCATGGAGAATTAAATAGATTTGGCTTAATGAAATCTTCAGGTCTTTGAATAAATTATGAATGCATCTTGACTTTTCAAAGGATGCACTGACATTAGGAACTGATAATGAACAGATATTTAAGAGAGAGGGGGAGAAACCCTTCTGCTGATCATCCCATTTGAAACTGATTAAAAACTGATGAAATGAAAGTTTTTTTTGTGGGTAGATGTGCAACAAGTCATGAATTGTGGACTTTAGCAATATATTTTCTTCACAAGCAATAACACAGCAATTAGAAGATGCTCATTGAGGTAGAAATAATGGTAACTGCTGTGCAGATTAGGCTTGCTGAAGGGAGCTCTCAGACATACACTAAAACAGCATATTCCAGGTTCTTGTTGGTGTGTAATTTCTACTTTATTTACTTATCATCTCAGTTAAAGAGGACTCCTGGCAGTAATGAGGCTACATAGAATAGTTTAAGATGCTACAAATTATATAAAAGATAAATCTAATGATTACCTATTCTAATGACAGTGCAATCTTGTCGTTCTCGTGGGGAAATTGTATGGTTGTGAGAAGCTCATAGCTGGAGAGAGTGCTGTGGTACAAATGTATTCATTATTTTTTCTGCCTGCTTTGCTTCTGCATGGCTGTTCATGAAAGCTAGGTAATTCATTTGAACAGGAACCACTTACCGAATGGTTCACAAACCTTTCACTGGTGCCACTGTGCCTGTAAGCAACCTGGCAAATACATAAAAATAATATGCTGGAAAACAGGATGGAAAATTTTTCAGCAAGAGGAGAATGACCTACAATGGTGTTACCAAAACAAGGAAAAAGAAGGTCGGGTGAAAATAGCGCATTGTTGCCTCATTTCTATTTACTATAATTGCCTTAAAAGTAAACACTCAGAAAAGACACATAATGAAACTTTGAACAGACCATATTTCTGAGGCTTTCGCATTTGTTGGGCAAGAAAGCTGGGAAAAATATAGATGACTGGAGCTAAGTTTTGAGAGCTGTGGTTTGTTAAAGTAATAACTCCCAGTTGCAGAAGACACAAAGCTAATTTGTTTTTCTTTTTCTTAATTGTATCTTGTTTCAGATTAAATAAAATATATATTTTTTTCATGAGAATCCCCTTTCCAAAAATGTTCCAAGTAAATACAGAAAAGCTAAGGAAGGTAAACAATAAAAAAAATAATATTAATAATACCCTCCTTCTTATGAGGGGAGATTGCCGAGAGAAGTCTACCAGTATGTCTATGTGACAAATAGGTGGATTGGACGAACCATGTGTCTTGAAATGTACTTTGCTATTTTCCATGAAAGAAAAGTGTAGCTAAATTTCTGGTAGGAAGCCTACTATATCTTATGTGTTAAAATTCAGTTTATGTGGCCTTACTTCTAAAATTGTTATTTTTTTAATTCTCTGAGTAGAACCTCTCTTCTTTCCTCTCCCCAACCCCATACCAAATCATTTTCAGCTGGTGTTTAGGACACGCTTCCACTTGTGCTAATTAGTAGCAGCATACACGTGTGGCTCAGATTGAAAGCTGTCCCTTTCATATATATCCTTAAAGGTGGAAAATGCTTTCTCATTATTCAGGTGTCTCACATGGCTGTGCATGGCAAAATCCCTGATTAACTCGCATCTCATCACTCCTGAGTCCATGGTAGGTATGGCAAATGGGTATGCCATTGCTCCTTTGGAGCCTGGATTTTGACCTCGGAATCTTTGTCAGTAAGCCACTGTCCACTGTCGGACTAGACCTGTGTGATGAAACCCATCACCCCCTCTGCTCTAAGGCAACTGTACCTGGGAGTGAGGGTGATGTGGTCCTGAGTTCTGGACTCTGTTCTTGGCTCATTATTTCTTTTCATTTTTGGCCACTTTGACAGTTCAAGAAGAAAAACAGTTTTGGATTTAGAGTAAAAAGACCCAAGTTCTGCTATTCTCTTAGCCACATTAAATTAGTTGCTGTGAAAACCCCTAAACCTTAGTGGTTTAATACAATTAAGGTTTGTTTCTCATGCTGGTTCCAGGCCACTATTGTGTTCCTGTGGGCATCTGCTTTATGGCACTCCATTCTCTTCCATGATTCTAGAGGCTCTGCCGTTGTTTCTTTGTTGAGCCCTCTCCGCTTCCCAGCATGCAGATGGAGGTGGCTGCCATATCCGAGTTTCTCTCAACCTAACTAACACTCTTGGCTCGCACTACTCTGGTGATTCTCTGAGATGCTGCCCCACCAAACTTTTGGGCACACCCAAGCCACTCCCTGTGGCTTTTCTGTACAAATGGCCTATCTATGCTCATGCTGTGTACTTTCCTAAAATCTCTCAAAGATTCACAAAACTCAAAAAAGTGGCATCAGGCTTTGGCATGCCCTATACCTCTGGCTGGGCAACCCTAACCCCAGCAGTAGGGCTTGGTTTGAAGCTTGGCCTCTCAAAGTCACCTCCAAACCCAGCCTAGGTGGCAGCCATCTGTGAATTGCTTTGTGGCTTATGCCAGTGACCAAAGGCACAGCGTAGGGCTGAACTTGCCTGTAGTGGGTCTCTTCCAAAGAGGCCTAGGGGCTGGCATGCCTGGTGGCTAGCTTCTAACTGAACAGGAACATCACTTGTCTGCCTCCAAGGACAACACACGGCAAGGGCAGATGGGCAAGCCCCAGGAACCTGCTAAAGTAACACCTGTTCCATAGGGTCAGTCCCTGAACAACAGCTCCTTCGCTATAGTCATGGCCAGTCCTCACAACCCATCAGCCTGAAGGTCAATCTACTCCACTGATGTGCAAATAGCAACCAAGGCTCAACTACAACAGAAGAGCGCACACAACCCACCCAAAGGACACTCCCTGAAGTCCTGGTTAAGGTGACCAGAAAGATTGCACCACTGGGACCCATTGGGCACCTATAATATAAGGCCACTCTACTAAGATGAAGACATAGCGGCCCTATCTGCTACATAAAAGTGAACACTACTTAGAGGGGAAGTGTGCATCTGTATTGCAGTGTTGTTTACAATGGCCAAGGTATAGAAGCAGCCTGGATGTCCATTGATGGATGAAGGGATAAAGAGTAGGCAGTACATATAGACAATGGAATATGGCTCAGCCAAGAAAAGGAACGGGTTCTTGCCATCTGCAGCAGCATGGACGGACCTGGAGGGTACTGTGTGAGTGGAGCGTGTCAGACGAGAAACACAGATGCAATATGACTTCATTTACATGTGAAATGTAAAGAACAAAATAAACAAACAAAACAGAAACAAACATACCCATGAAAATATTTTAATGGCTGCTAGATAGGAGAGGGGTTGTGTGGGCAAAAAGGGGAAGTGATTAAAAAGTACACATTGCTAGTTACAAAATAGTCATGAGGATGTAAAGTAAAACACGGGGAATATTGTCAATAATATGTACTAACTATGTATAGTGCCAGGTGGGTACTTGACTAGTCAGGGGGATCTCTTAAATTATATAAATGTCTAACCACTATCTCTGTACCTGAAAAAAAAACCCCACAACATTAAATATCAACTGTAATTGAGAAATTAAAAGAAAAAAAAAGGGGGGGGTAGTGAAGGGGAATAAGAAGTTCAAATTTTCAGGTATAAAGCAAGTAAGTCATGGGGATGTGATGTACAGCATATGAAATATGGTCAGTAATAGTGTGATAGTGTGGTACAGTGTCAGATAGCTGTTGGACCTAGCATGGTGATCACTTCTTTAAGCATATAAATGTTGAATATGCTGTATACCTGAAACTAATATAATGTTGTATGTTACTATAGTTTAATAAAATGTCTTCAGAAAGAAAAAGAACTGTGTATAATTTGTAAGTCACTCATTACCTCTGGTGGCAACCGTTCTTCATGAAAATCAACTTCCTCCCAGAGCTTTAGCTTGAAGAATCCTACTGTTAACCCACCTCTCAATACCTGCTACTGATCATTGTCTCTATGTCTGGAGAATGACAAACGTTTTCTCTTATTGTCTCTGTTAATAACATATAACTGTATTATCAGCATCTCTGCTCTAGAATTGAGGCACAAATAAGAGAAATTGCTCTCATGACAAACCAAGACACTAATTGAGAACTTGGTAGTAGCATTGTGCTAGAGTAGAATTCAGTATATGTTGGGTCAGTTTTTGAGAAACCTTCTGCCTTATGACCATTACTGTATCAGAAGGACTTTTGTTATCAGATTCTTCTATGAAATGGACTCCTGTCTCTTCTTAGGACAGCACCACACTTCACTTCTGAAAGGCTAATGGGAAATCTGACTGCTTGCTCCTTTTTTTTCTTTTCTTTTTAAAAATATATAATTGGTCTTTTACCATAGAAATGTTGACTTCCTGTTGTCCACAGTTTCAGTCTGTCTGAACTCATGAAGTTAACCATTCAGAAAAGAAACATCAACATTCTTTTCGTTTCTTGCTGACTATAAATGGTGAAAAGTAGTTTACAATGGAGAGAAGGCTGCTGGTGTAGCTATGAGTCATTCCTGCCCAGATCTCCTGTGACTCATTTTCCTTCATTAAACTGAGCAAAGTCAATAGCCCTTCAGTTTTCTGAACAGTAGATCTAACTGCACTAATGACTGGCTGTTGTACAAGTTTAGCTATGTTTTAATTTATTTATTAAGTAACAGTAAAACAAGTACAAAGTACCCATCAATAGATAATGGGAGGATATTAGTGTTTTTGCTCATGAATTAGACCTAAAACACAGCCTCTTTTTAAATGAAAATGGAGAAGGCTTGTTTAGCCATATCATCATAGGAAAAATAAATTTTTCTTTGAGGCTCTCCTTCCTCCCATTTTTAGGCCTTGCTTTACCTGGTAGTTATCTGAGAGGCCCCATTGCCCTGGGCCTTCTTTCTTCAGTGTTAACATGATTTCTATCCCACCCCCTGTTATTCTGCCTTTGTTTCACTTCTGCAAACCCTCCTTTTGTTCCACTTTTTTCTTGCCACCTGAATACTTCGTCTGTTTATCTCCTTGCCTCTCACCTAGTGTTTCACTACTTATCTGCTTATACCTTAAAACCTCAGGGTGCTAATGTGCTAGCTACAATTTGATCCTCTCATTCCTAGTTATAATTTTTAAAAACAATTAAAAATATAATTTTTTCTAGTGACCCTGCATTTATCACCTACCACAAAAAGTCATCTAGTTTGGGACTTCAGAATAAGATGTTTAAAAATCATTTTTGACAAAGACAGAGAGAGACAGAGAGAAGAGGGAGGGTCCAGAGCAGTCTCCATAGTTGTTCATCATTGGTTTTCGATGTGGTTTCACTTCACTGGTGGGCAGGGGCTGTGCAGGGCAGAAACCGGGCTGGGGTCCTCCTGCATGGAAGTCACACCTCCGCCAGTTGGGGCCTCCTACGTGGTAAGCCCATCTGGGGTGCAAGCCAAACTTGAGGCCTCCCACATGGGAAGCTTGCCCCGGCGAGAACCGAACTGGAGGCACACCTTAGTTCAGTATACAGGTACTCACAGGGCTGAGATTCAATTCTCAGACCCTGGGGCTGCATCCATGAGCACTCAACCCATTAAGCCATCCCTCTTCCCTAGAATAGAATTAAAACAGAGCTTTGGAGTCAGCTCTTGGGTTAAGTCTGCCATTTGTTTGCTAGGTGGCTTTGGTCAAGCTATTTAACCTTTTCAGGCTTCCATTTCCTCATCTGCAAAATGGGGTAATAAAGATCTGTAGATGAATGAGGTATGTATATATAAAAATGTTTTATTCAGGCGAGCAGTAAAATTTTCTGTCATGGTTATATAAAGTCTTGCTATACTTGTGTTCTTTTAAAAATTGGGGAAGTTATTGGCTACTACACAGTCTTTGATGCTTTTGAAACAAATGTCCAGCCACATTTCTTGATTTTTCTCACAGAATCCAGAAAACATTTGGGTGATCAATTGAACTGGTTGCTGTGAATATGATTCATTTATATTCACCAGTAGGTGAAGAGAAGGGGCATTGATGTTACATAAAATCTGCTTATTTCAGTGTCTGGAACCTAGTAGGCACTCACTCTAAGGTTACGCTTACTATTACAACCATAGCAGATGAGAGGAAATCTTTTGCGGGTGATGGAGTTTTAGTTGACCTTCCAAACCATCGTTCTTTCAAATTATATTTATCAATATTATTAATAAGTAATGCCTTATTATTGTACAGCGCTTTTTAGTTATATGTGTGTTATTTCTTTAGTTCTGAAAACAACCATGTTATTATTTCTATTTAACATTATTTCTCACTTTTTGTGAGCTGAGACTCAGAGACAGAGTGGCCATATAGTTTCTTGTGTAAGTTGGGATGCTTTACAGTTAAAGGGACACCAAACTGGGATTGTCCTCAGCAAACCTGGGTATTTGTTTACCTTACTTGGAGAGGGTAATACTGTTCCAAAGCCATCTACCTTGAAAAATGTCAAATTTTGGAATAGAAAGAGTTTTGATGAAGCTATATAAGATAGTCCGAGAATTTCTAGTGGTTGGAATGGTGCAGGTAGGAAATTATCTTCTTCAAGTGCATGTGATCAGTACCATGAAAAAGCACACGTAAAGTTGTTACATCGGGTAGGTGCTAATGTGCTGAACTAGCCATAAAGACAAGGGATTCATTATAAGATGAGCTTCCCATTCTTAATTAAATGATTCATTTACTCATTCATCTAACAAACCTATATTGAATACTCACAGAATCGTTTATCTACTGCTGTGTAACAAAAGAGCCCCAAAGTCAGTGGCTTAAAACAACAATAATTTTATTCACTCATGGTTCTGTGGGTCTGCAATTTGACTGGGTTAAGCTGGGTGGTTCATTTCATCTACTGGTCTCACCTGGGATCACTTGTGTGACTGATGTAATGTATGGTAGCCCAACAGGGGCTAACTGGTCTCAGGTGGACTTGCGTGCATGTTTAGCAGTTGGTGGTTCTTACTGTCAAGTGGTTTATGAAAGGACCCTCAGCTGGAATGGCTCGCCTTTGCTCTATTAAGTGGTCTCTTATCATCAGAGAGGCTAACCAGGGCGTCTTCACAGGTGATGGCATCATTTTCAAAGAACGAAAGCAGAAGCTTCATGGCCTATGGTGGTCTTGGCTATAATTCTGCCCCCATTCTATTGGTCAAAACAAGTTGTAAGGTCAACCTGGATTAAAGGCGTAGAGAAAGCAACTCTACCATTTGATGGGAGGAGCAGCAAAGTACTTTTGTGAAAAGTAGGATAGTACATACATGAATGGGAGGAATCCATGCTTAGTTTTTGAAATCTATCTTAATCGTTATATACTAGGTTCCAGGTAGGCAGTGAGGACATGAATGTTGATAATTTGTAGGCAGTGAGGACATGAATGTTGATAATTTGCTTGAGAGAGATAGGCAAGGTTACAGCAATTACAATGGAAGGTGAATAGTCCTTTTTTTTTAAGATCTATTTTATTGTTTTTGACAGAGACAGAGAGGGACAGAGACAGAGAAAAGGGGGCGGGCCCAGAGCAGTCTCCATAGTCATACATCATCAGTTTTCAACATGGTTTCATTCCACACAGGTGGGCGGGGACCACGCAGGGTGGGAGCCGGGCTGGGGGCCTCCCGCATGGGCAGCACAACCCTGTTCAGCATAAGGGTCCACACGAGCTGGGGCTGGGATTTGATCCTCAGTCCCCACAGCTGCAAAGCGAGCACTTAACCCATTGAGGCGTCCCGGCTGCCACGTGAAAAGTCCTTTGACAGAAAGGTGCACATGGTGTTGTGGGAACACAGGAGTAAAATTAGTAACTAACTGAAACTGGCACATTACTGCCAGGAAAGTGGTTCTCTGGGCGTGAGAGTGTGTATTTTAATCATGCTTCTCATCTTATCCAAGGCTCAGTGTTCATATACGAGGACCCTGCAATTGTTTCTTTGAGTTGACCTGTCCCTCCATCCACTACTTAGAGGTTTGAGGGTAAGTTAAGAGAATGAGGAGAAGGTATTATGGAATAAACATTTGTATCTACCTGAATTCAAGTGTTTCAACCCCCCCTCCCCCTCCCCAGTGGGTTGCTGTTAGGAGCTGGAGCCTTTGGGAAGTACTGTCATTAGGATTAGATGAGTTCTCTGGGATGGAGCCCTCATTCACAGAATTAGTGCCCTTGTCATTGTCAGAAGAGAGCTGCTTCCTCTCTCTGCTCTCTACTATGTGATGATGTAGCTGGCTGGTATTCTGTACCCCATAATGGGCCTTCATTCTAGCCATGCTGTCACTCTGATCTCAAAATTTTAGCCACCAGATCTGTGAGAAATAAATGTCTATTGTTTATAACCCGTTCAGTCTATGGTAGTTTGATATAATTTAGCAGCCCTCCCTGATTAAGACAGAAAATGAGAAGATGACCAGTGGAAGAGGGAAGAAATGTTTTTAGATGTTATTCCCTCAATTACAAATGGGTAAATGGAATTGAAACATTAAATAGAAATAAAAGAGGGGAATCCGGGATGGCTCAGTGGGTTAAGTGCTTGTTTTGCAGCCCTAGGGACTGAGGATCGAATCTTGGCCCCAGCCCGTGCCAACCCATGTGCTGAATTGGGGTGAGCGTCCAATGTGGTAGGCCCCCAGTTTGGTTCTTGCCCCCTGGTTCAGCCTCTGGCTTGAGGGAGGTATGCCTCTCATGCATGCGGGAGGCCCCCAGCCCAGTTCCTGCACTGCACGGCCCCCACCCACATGTGTGGAACAAAACCATGTCAAAAACTGATGACGTACAACTATGGAGACTGCTCTGGGCCCCCTTCCTTCTCTCCGTCTCTATCAAAAACAATAAAATAAATCTTTAAAAAATAAAAATAAAAAAAGGTTTTTGTTTTGTTTTGCTACTCTTGCCCTCAAATCTAACCTTTGAAGGCTTGTGAACTCTTAATTCCACTTACACATATGACTCTAGAATATTCAGAACATATAAGGGTCTTTTCATGCAAATCAAATCTGGAAATAGCCAAGGTGCTGGCAGTTTGGGCCTTGACCTGCTTACTCTCAATTCAACATCAAAAAAGTGAGGTTGACTTAAGATATTTGGTGAGTGTCTTTATTTCAAGCCAGAAGTATTAGATTGAAGGAGAAAAAGAAAAAAACAAAAGCAAAAAGAGCAAAAAAACAACAACACCAAAAAACCTTGCTAGATAATAAAGCCAGTTAGATTTATTGTATATATGACAGCAGGGAATTCCTTTAATCACATATTCTCAAGTGCCTTTGGGAACTTGGACGATAATAAAGTGTGTGCTGAGAGGAATCAGTGACAGTATTCTCCCGAAGGAGAAAAAATGACACTGAAGCTCATCGTCCCAGTGTTTCTTTCTTTTTTTTTTTTTTTTAATATTATTATATTTTATTGTTAAATTTAATGGGGTGACATTGGTTGGTACCAATCAGACAGTTTTCCAATGGA